>ML822284.1:0-15050 GCA_009831015.1 Picea engelmannii | reverse complement strand
GGGATCTTATCCAAACTACCCTTTGATCTTATCTCTACTATCCTATAAATAATGGGGGTCTATCATGGGAAAAAGGGAGGAAAGGAGAAAGTAAGTTTATGATGGAAAATGAATCACAGTGTAATATACCAGATATAAAATGTGTGCAGAACCGAAATAAAATGCTAGTAATGGCAAAATAACAACAATATAACCAGAACATTCACCACAATAGCACCGAAATGATATAGGAATAACAATAGAAATAACACTTTGAATCTGAAAGCAATGTTCACGAGCCTCTTCGAGGGGGCAACCTCCAGTTGAGTAGAGCTCTATTACAATAATATCCAAGCTAGGGTTCTCATACCCTCGACTCCTATTTATACTAAAAAGAAGCATCTAGAGGAAGATCCTTCTAGAAGCGAAAGCTTCTATTAGGTCTTCTTACATCCGCCTTATTCTATTTTATTGAAAGGCCTTATTAATATTGACCTTTATTACATCTGAATATATTGTTCTACCTATGTGTGGGTTAGGACCCTAACATGTCCACCCCCTTAAAAACAACCTTGTCCTCAAGGCTTGAGATGAGGAAATTGCTGCAGAATGGTAGCTGGTTCCCAAGTGGCATCTGCTGGAGTTGTATCTTTCCATTATACTAGCACTTCCTTGATGGTTCTCTGATGTAGGCGATGCTCACGCTAGTCCAAAAATGCTTCTGGATGTATCCAAATGGATCCTTCTTCAGCTAACTCTGGAAGGTTGGTTTGAATTTGGCACTTAGCTCCAATCACCTTCTTTAAGCATGAAACATGAAAAAAAGGATGTAGCTTCGAATTGTTGGGAAAAGCTAACTGATAGGTGACTTGTCCCACACGCTTGAGTATGGTATAAGGACCATAAAATTTTGGTGCTAGCTTATGATAATGCTCGACCTTGAGGGAATTTTTCTTGTAAGGTTGTAGTTAAAGAAACACCTGATCCCCTTCTGCAAATTGACGTTCAGAGCAACCTTGATCTTCTTGTTGCTTCATGCGATTCTGTGCCATGAACACATTCTCTTTGAGGGTACGGAGAATAGCCTCTCGAGCTGTAAGTGTTAGGTCAACCGCCTAGACCTTTGAGGCACCTGGTAAGTATGAGAGAACTGAAGGTGGCTTCTGTCCATATACCACTTCAAAAGGAGTCATGTGTGTAGATGTATGGTATGAAGTGTTGTACCACCATTCAGGTAGGGGTAACCATTGGGCCCACTAATTTTTCTTTTCCGAGGAAAAACACCTCAAATATGTTTCCAAACACTTGTTGACAACTTCCGTTTGGCCATCAGTCTGGGGATGATAAGATGTGATGAGATGCAATTCGGTGCCTTGTATCTTTAACAGTTCTTGCCAAAAATTGCTTGTGAAAGCTGGGTCGCGATCAGAAACAGTAGAGTGTGGCATGCCATGAAGCTTGAAGACCTAATCCATGAAGATTTGAGCCACTGTGGATGTTGTAAATGGGTGTTGAAGGGTGCAGAAATGAGCATACTTGGAAAGATCAACAAACACCATGATGAAAGATTTATATCCCGATTTGGGTAAGCCGGTAATAAAACCCATAGATATATCCTTCCAAATAGTAGGTGGAATCGGGAGCAGTTGTAGTGTGCCCGGTGATTTGACTGTTTCTCCCTTATTGCATTGACACACATCACATTCAGCTACAAAATTACAAATGTCTTGTTTCATACCATCCTAGAAAAAGGAACGTTTGACCCTATCATAGGTTTTGGTGAACCCGGAGTGCCCTGCTGTGGGTGTAGCATGAAGCTCAAAAAGTACCGCGGATTTAAGCTTTGATTGTTTACTTAAATACAAATGACCTTTGTATTGAAGTTCCTCATGGAGCCAAGAGTACCCTGGGGAAGCTGGAGCCTTGGACTGGAATTGGTGGATCAACTACGAACTTTTGGGATCTTGTAGCCATTCCTGGTGAATGGCTTGGAGCCAATCTGGTACAATGAATGAAAGAGAAAAAAGGGATCCTTCATCTTCATATTTTCGGGAAAGTGCATCCGCAACCACATTGTCTTTTCCTTTCTTATAAATGATCTCATAATAATATCCAAAGAGTTTAGTCACCCATTTTTGTTGTTCTGGGGAGGAAATGTGTTGTTCCAGAAAATACTTGAGGCTTTGATGGTCTGTCTTAATTTGGAAACGTTGCCCCAATAGATAAGGACGCCACTGATCCATGGCATGCAGAATAGCCAACATTTCCTTTTCATAGATGGATTTTCCCATATTTCTTTCAAATATTTTCTTTCTGGTAAAGGCCAAAGGTCAACCCTCTTGCATAAGGACAACACCAATTCCTTTCCCTGAGGCATCACATTCCAACACAAAGGTATTTGTGAAATTAGGAAGGGTGAGGACTGGAGTGGTGCACATGGCCATATTCAAGGTCTGAAAAGCTTGAGCAACGGTTGGAGTCCAAGTGAAAGAGTTCTTTTTGAGGAGAGCAGTGATATGTGCTGCAATCTTCCCATAATTCTTAACAAACTTGTGATAATACCCTATTAAGCCTAGAAATCCACGCAAACTCTTAAGAGTCTTTGGGTGATGCCAGTCTTGCATAGCTTCAATATTTTTAGGATCCACCCTGACGCCATCTTTTCCAACCAGATGACCCAAGTATTCTACTTCTGAGGTGCCAAAATCACATTTAGACTGTTTCAGGAAAATTTGGTGCCAAGAGAGTAGATGGAGAACTCGATCCACATGAGCAAGATGGTTTGTCCAGGTTTTTCTATAGATGAGGATATCATCAAAGAAAACTAGGACAAAATGGCGGAGAAAAGGACGGAAGACATGATTCATGAGGCTTTGGAAGGTGGAGGAAGCATTACACAAGACAAATGGCATGACCAAAAAATCAGAGTAGCCCTCATGAGTTCTAAAGGCAGTCTTGGGAATGTCTACCTCTTTCATACGTATCTGGTGGTAGCTCAAACGAAGATCCAGTTTAGTGAAGAATTGGGCGCCACTCAATTCATCCAGGAGGTCATCAATGACAGGAATGGGGAATTTGTCTTTGATGGTAAGTTTTTTGATGGCACAGAAGTCAGGACACATTCGCCAAGAACCTTCTTTCTTCAGGACCATGACCACAGGAGACGAGTAGGGGCTCGTACTAGGGCGGATAATGCCTGCATTAAGGAGTTCCTGGACCATTTTCTCAATTTCATTTTTTTGGGAAAAGGGGTGATGATACAGACAGATATTGGGAGGAAGGGTTCTGGGTACAAAGGGAATGGAATGATCATGAACACCACGGGAAGGAGGGAGGCCTTGGGGAGTGGAAAATACCAATTGATTTTTATAAAGGATGGCTTGGAGGTCTTGCAGTACCGAGGGTGACTCTGTTGCTTGTATGGCATGGAGTTGGGCGATAACACCAGAATGACCCTTTTTGAGCATCTTTTCCATGCGATGGGAACTAATGATCTCAGGTGAACTGACGGTGATGCCTTGGAACTTATATTGTTGTCCCTCTTGGTCGAATTGCATGGTTAAGTCTTTAAAATCCATGAGAATGGGACCCAAAGTCCTAGCCAGTCTGCACCCAACACAATGTCACAACCTCCCATGTCGATAGCAAACATATGGGATTTCAGGTGGTAGTCACCAATTTGGAGACACACATTTTCACAACACCCTCCACATTTCATGGAACCACCATTAGCAATCATGATTTGGAAATTATTGACGACATGGATGTAGAAATGAGTTTCTTGGGAAATGCAATGATGAATAAAATTATGGATGCTACCACTATCAACTAGAATGATGACCTTCTGATGCTTGATGTAACCGATTAGCTTTAGGGTTTGGGGAGTGGAGAATCCAATGAGATCATTGAGGGAAATGACCGGTTCTACTTCGGGAGGGTCTGAGGGAGGGGCTATATCAGTTGATTCAGGTGACTCAGACACAAAGAGAGTTTCTTCATCTTCTTCCGAAATCTCCTTAGAGATGGCCATAAAAAGATTTTGTTCTTTACACTTATGGCCCATGAAATATTTGTCATCACAGTTATAACAAAGGCCTTTGAGTTGGTGTTCAACCATTTCAGCCCTAGTCAATTTTTGGATCTTTAGTGGAGCAAAGGGAGTAGTGGGATTTACTGGTTTAGGGCGAGGGATAAAGGAGGGTTTTCAGTTTTGAGCAGATACAACCTGTTGTGATTCTTTAGCTCTTTTGGTAGCCTCCACCCAACTCTTAGGCTGAGCCATGAGGACATGGGCCCGAATTTCATCCTTGAGGTTGTTGATAAAACACTCTTGGAAAAAGGCATTAGACATGCCCTCTGTTCTAAAAGCCAGGTGCTCAAAGGCAGCTATAAAGTCTTCCACTGTTCCTAATTGTTTTAGCTTTGTCAAATGGCCCAAATGGTTGGTGTCAGTGTCAAAGCGTTCATAAAGCTCTGCCACAAAGTGTGTCCAAGCAATATACCCTTGATGAGAAGTTTTTCTCCATTGCCACCATTGCCAACATTCTTGATCTAGATGGAGAACACCATACCAGAGTTTGGCCAAGTCATATGTAATGCCATATAAAGAGAAGTAATGTTCCATTTGGGTTACCCAACCAGTGGAGTCTGAGCCATCAAATTTGGTCACATCCACCCACGGAAGGCGTAGGTCACGTTGAAATTGATGGTTCTGCAAGGTATGAGAATGAGAGGAATGGTCACCTTCAGTATGTGGAGGTGAGGAAGAGGAAGGGTTATCTGTAGGGATATGCAGTTTGGTGCAGAGTGCTGAAAAGACTGATTCAAGCTGGGTGGTGAGGTCTTGTTTGATTTCCCCCATTGAGGAAATCAAACAAGACCTCAGATTGCAAGGTGTTGAAGTAGCTTCCAAGTCTTGGCTACGAGTATGGGACATGAGGATGTGGAGACTAAAAAGGGGTGGGCGGGGTAAAAAATTTTGGCCGAAAAAATGATATGGATGAATGTGATAAGGGAGAAGAGATGGATCCAATGGAATAGGTCTCAAATAATGGTGAACAAATTTCCAGACTCGTTTTTTTTTTTTTTTTTTTATAGAGTTATACTCTGGTCTGAAGACTACTGTAGAGAGGAAATGCCCAAATGCTTAACCAGAAAGAAATGTGTATTTACTTGGAAACCCAAACACAGTTGCGTGACAATAGATCTTGTTTGTTTTAATTTGTTTATGTTTTTTTCCCCCAAGGGTTAGGTATTCAAGGGTTCTATAGACAAGGGTTTTCCCTATGCTATAGCTCTCTGATATACGTGTGGGGTCCAACAATAGTACTCGGCCCAATATCTCAGGGCACGAACTAAGGAGGATAGATCGTACCCTTAGTCGTACTACCCGACTACCCAGGTACTAGATAGTATCTTCTCAAGTGTTGTTCTTGGTGACACTATAGCAGTCAGGCGGCCAATCAGTTTATCTAAAGAGGGCTTCAGGTAATCTAGGTTGATCCGTACATAGGTGTTGTCTGATGCGCTACCCTTCGAAGGGGTACCAATAGGGGTTACAAGGGTGGCCAACAGATGTGCGCTTAAGTACCGCTTGTATTTCCTGCGTGTATGAATCCCTCAACCATGATTTTTTGCGCGTAACGACAGATCTCTGTGGCTTAAAGACGCCAGAATACGTCTCTACCTTGAAAAAAAAAATTAACCCACACTTTTTGCCGAGGAAAGTACTTTGATACCACTTGTAATATACCAGATATAAAATGTATGCAGAACCGAAATAAAATTCTAGTAATGACAAAATAACAACAATATAACCAGAACATTCACCACAATAACATTGAAATGATATAGGAATAACAACAAAAATAACACTTTGAATCTGAAAGCAATGTTCACGAGCCTCTTCGAGGGGGCAACCTCCAGTTGAGCAGAGCTCTATTACAATAATATCCAAGCTAAGATTCTCATACCCTCGACTCCTATTTATACTAAAAAGAAGCATCTAGAGGAAGATCCTTCTAGAAGCGAAAGCTTCTATTAGGTCTTCTTACATTCGCCTTATTCTATTTTATTGAAAGGCCTTATTAATATTGACCTTTATTACATCTGAATATATTGTTCTACCTATGTGCGGGTTAGGACCCTAACACACAGAGATTGGGCAAGGAACCTGGTTAGAGATTCAAATTGTAAGTTTTTGCATTTGATTAATAGAAGATGCACAAGATGTTTCCCTCTACTTGGATGTGTATGTAATTACTATGCTTTCTTGTGGATAAATCAATGTTTTCATGTGTTATGATACATTATTATATCTATCATTAATTTATGTATAATCAGTTGGATCTTGTGAAGGGTTTTTGTGTATCCATGTGTACATTTCTGAACTCGTAAGGGCGAAGGACATCTTCATGGAAACTAGCAGCTAAGGAGCGTGCATGGATAACCGTCATAATCCGAACAAGCCTTCCATTTCAATAGATCTTTTTTATGTATAACTTAGATCTAGGAAAATCTGTAGATTACATCTCTATTTTGTCTTAGGTCTAGGAAGAACCTAAGGGAGGTAACTCCTGCAGGGTTCATTTACCCTACAACAATAATCCCAAGCATTAGGTGCTGCTAGTGATGATAAACTTGATGAGAAAATAAATGTGAAAAATTCAATTATAGTGGAAGAGGATCTTACCGAGAAATAGGTTGCATCCCTTGCAAATGAGATTGTAGATATTGTAGATATAGTAGACATGTGTATGTTACAACAAAATGTTAAAATTATTGGTGTGCATATGAAAACTGAGAAGAAAGATTGATAATGTTCCATATTTCTCACAAATTGTGGAGAATAAGATGGATATTGACTGTGAAAATCAAGACAGAGTTCAGCCATAAATTTTTGTGTCAATTGAAAGAAAGAATCAAGGTACAAATAGACAATGAAATAGCCAATTTGTAGCAAGTGACCAAGCTTGGACCGAAGAATATGTAAGAAAGATAAGCAGTGTTGGCACAGGGGTAGACCCAGGGTTTAGCTCCAAGAGCACACCAACAAGCCCTAACTACTGGCCCTTTCGAAAACACCTACGAAGTAGATGCAGTCTCACCCGAAGTATCTATAGGGGGTTGCAGGACACATGTGTCTACAACCAGAGGAAATGCAGAGTGGATTCACAACAACAACACACAACCACCTAGTTATTCTTTATCTTCCTTAAACCTACTGTGCAAGTTATATTTCAGATCTAACACAATATCACAATAGCAACATATCAAATGAAAGAGAACACAACATCAATCACACATAATACAAGATATACATGGTTCACCCTCTCCCTAGGGCTATGTCCACAGAAATGTGCTTTATAATATATTAAGATGAAAGCATACATTTCTTATCTGCACTCTTAGCTATTAGAACTTCTCTTCTTCTCTCTCTTTCTCTCCCCTCCCTGCACACCCAGTTGCAGGGTCGATCTTCTCACCCAGATGAAGATCTTACAATACCAGAGGGCTCTTGCACTCAACAGTTCTCTCTCACACAACAATCACTCAATAGTAACTATGAACTCTCAACCAACAATGAACCTTTTCTTACTCCTCTCAATCTTTATTTATACATTACAATAGCTCACCAGAAACCTTAGGCCGAAACCTAGGTGTCAAAACCCTAGATACCAAAACCCTAGGTCAACTTGACCCACATTTTCAGGGCTTCGCCATCCTGTCTTTCCTTCCTTCTCGCGTGGTGCTCCAAAGCATTTGTTGACATCTTCTTTCACTTGCTGAGTTTTCCATGATCCATCTTCCTTTCTGATCTGTCATCCTCGATCTCCTAGTCCAACAACTTGATTTCTCTTACTTCGCACCATCTTTTCTGCTATTTTTCTCTCTTCGACCCAATATCAATCACTATGTCTTCCACACAGTTCTCATTTTTCCTTTTCTTACTTGATCTTCACTTGCTTCCATAACCAAGGGCCAATAGGTCCCCAACACTCACCTGTGACTTGTCCCGAGGCACTTCAGGTCTGAACTTTCTGTTTCACTTCGACTTCAGACTATGAAAGGCAGCCCTAGCTTTCTTCTCTATCCATCCCTTCTATGTGCAGACTATCTTTTCTGTGTCTGGTACCCAGTTTCAACTGCACCTGATACCTGGACCCTTTTCCTTATACTTTTAGTGAGAGCTGCGAGGCAACTGGTTGTCATAGTACAGTTTCACCCGACTCCCATTCACCAAACCTTCCTTCCATTCTCCAGTCAAAGTATTCAACTGCATAGCTCCTCCTTCTATAACATAGGCAACTTCATATGGTCCAAGCCAATGCGTCTTGAACTTCCCTGGATGATTCATGAACTTACTATCATATACCAATACCAGATCTCCTTGCTTGAAGGCTTTCTTCTTGATGTGCCTGTCATGGTAGGACTTTTCTCTTTCTTTCTGAACTTGCTGGTGAAATCCTGCAATAAATGTGTCTTCCTCCAGCTCAACCAACTGCGCAAGCCTCTCTTGCACAACGCCAGTGTCATCCATATCTGTAAAGGCTACAATTCTCAGACTAGGAACCAAATATTCCATGGGTACAACTGCTTCTAAACCATAGACCAATTTAAAGGGGGTCTTCATGGTCAACTTCTTGCAAGTGGTTCTATAGGCCCATAATACTGCTGGTACTCTCAAATCCCAGTCATCCCTGTTCACGCTGCATATCTTCGTCAACGATGTCTTCAAGATCTTATTGAATGCTTCAACTGTCCCATTTTCTTGTGGATGATAGGGTGTGCTCTTCAAATTCCTGAGTCAAGGATTCAATAGTCTTGTTAATAAAATGTGTGCCTTGATTTCTCATAAGGATCTTTGGGCATCCAAACCTGGTTATGATGTCATCAAATATGAAGCAAACAGATGTAGTTGCACTACAGTCCTTAATTTCTCTTGCTTCTGCCCATCTGGTCAAATAATCTGTCGCAATGATTATGTATCTAGCTCATGTGCGCTTCCCTGGTGGGTTGATAGGTCCCATGAAGTCAATGGCCCATTTCTCAAATGCTTGTAGGGTCAGCTGCGGTGCTAAAGGCATCTCATCTCTTTTGGATGGTTTCCCAACTCTTTGGCATACATCACAGGCCCTATAGTATTCCTTAGCATCTTTGTGTAGAGTAGGCCACCAAAGGCTAGCCCTAAGAATCTTATGTGCTATTGTTTTCCTTGCGTAGTGTCCTCCTGCGATGCCTTCATGTGCTTCTCTGAGGATCAATGGTCTCTCTGCCTCCATAACACATCTCCTCAATATCTCATCAGGTCCCATCTTGTATAGTTGTCCCACTATAAGTGAAAAATCTGCAGTGCGCACTACCAACTATTTCTTCTAAATGATTGTATATTCACTAGGTGCCATTCTTGTTGACATGAATTGGACTATCTCTGTGAAGTGATCATTGATCTTCCTAATGGCCAACAATTGTGCATCTAGCAGTGTATCCTCCAAACTAGTAGGCTCTTCTCCATGTTCCAACCTCGACAAGTGGTCAGGACCTTTGTTCATTCTTCCTGGCTTAACCATGATCTAGAAATCATATTCCTGAAATATCAGAATCCATTTGCATAGTCTTCCCCCCAACACTGGCTTGTTGACTAGGTATTTCAGTGCAGAATGATCAGTAGACATTTTAAAGTGTCCTCCCAACAAGTAGTGGCGAAACTTCTGCAGCGCATACACCATGTCTAACCCTTCTCTCTCAGCGGTGGTGTAATTAATCTCAGTTGTTGATAGCTTCCTGTTAGAAAAGGCTAATGGGTGGTCAATGTCTCCAACTCTCGGTTGTGATAACACTACTCCTAATGAAATAGAATATGCATTGACAGGCACGTAAAATTCCTTACTCCAATATGGGAAAACCAGAATGGGTGTAGTAACCATTTTCTATTTCAGTGTGGCGAAGCTCTGCTGGCATTCTTTTGTCCAATGAAACTGACAGTCTTTCTTCAAAATATTCTCCATGGGAATTGTGATCTGTGCATATCCCTTAATGAACTTCCTATAGTATCCAGTATGTCCCAGCGTAGTGCACAACTGTTTGACCGAGGTAGGAGGGGGTAGATCGACTATAATGACAATATTGGATGGATCTACCCACAATCCCTAGTTACACACAATATGCCCTAACAACACTCCAAAGGGTGAAAAAGAAGATGCAATTCTTCAGTTTCAAGGCAATCTGACACTACCTGCACTTATCCAACATTAGTCTTAAACATTCAATATGATTTTGCAAAATGATGAAAACAGTCCAATCATCAAAATATGCTTCTAGGAATTTCTAAAAACTCCTTAAACGCTTTGACCACCACCCTCAAAAAGATGGCTAGTGCATTCTTCAATCCAAATGGAATCATTGTATACTGGTAGGACCCCCATTTTGTTGAAAATGTGGTCTTATGATGATCTTCCTTGGCAATCCGGATATGATGGTATCCTGAGAATCCACTTGTAAAAGAATATACCTCATGTCCTCTTACATTGTCTAACACTTCCTCAACAAATGGCGTAGGTAATGGGTCATGCAAACATGCATCATTCAGCTTCCTAAGATCTACACAGATCCTGATTTCTCATGTCTTCTTATCTTGTACCACCATAGAGCTAATCCACTCTGACTCTTCAACAGGTTCTATGATTCCTTATTCCAGCATTCTGTCTAGCTCAATCTTCACTTTCTCCTTATATTTAGGGTTCAATCTGTAGGGTCTCTGTTTAGATGGCCTTGCATCTGGTTTCAAAGGGATCCTCATCTCTCCCATGGGCCCTTTAATTCCCTTCATATCAGTGAACTTGGTAGGAAACAATTCCTGATATTCATGTAGTAATTATGTGATCTTGTCAATAGTGGCAACATCCCAATAATCTCCAACATTTGCAAGTTTTGGTGTCTGCTCTGTTCCAATGTTGAATTTTTTTATCTTAATGGGCTATCCAAAAAAAGGTAGTTCAACTCCTGGTCCTTCTACATCTCTCTGGCCTTATGTTTGCGATGTTCACATTCCTAGGATCATCGTCTTCAGCAACATTGATATTGTAACAACCTTGCAACTTCTGAAGAGGCGCAGTCCATTCATCCTCTTCTTGCTCAAAAGGGAGGCTAAGTGCCTCCTCAAATACTTTCTGTCTTACAACCTGTAATGCTTGATCCACTGTAGGATATTGGCTTTCAAACAAAAATTTAGTTACAAAGTTCTGGGTCATACCTTCCCAATCTGCAGTGATGAGGCATAGTTCTGCTTGTAGGTACCAATTGATAGGGGTTGTGTCCAATGTGTTGATGAATTTGTGTACCCACTGCTCTTGAAAAATGTTGCTCCAGGATTCCTTGCAACTTCGCACATGGTCCTTCGGACAACTTCGACCTGTGTACCTAACTTCACAGCCTTCTACTTGCTCTAAAAATCACGTTGTCATCAAAATGAAACATTGTACCTAGTCTTTAATATTGTTTTTGTGTGTCCCCCACCATCTTGCTAGAGTTGCTTTCAGGGCCTCATCCATTGCCAACAATCTTTGTTGTGTTGGTACAATTTATTCAAAATCCAACAAGAATGCTTCTAAATGATTCAGACCATCGAAGGTGGGCAAGTCACTTACTGTTGTGCCAATCCAGTGAACTTATCAGGTTCATCTAGCACATCTCCTTGTAGATACTTCGTACATTTTGTTCTACCAATTCTCCAGTGCTTCTTCTGAATCTGATGAACATGCACTGCCACTTCACCATCTTAGGTTCCCATCCACCGTAGGATTAATGTAATCCTGCTATCTGGCTGTTAATTTGTATATGTTTTCTAGTTCATATGCACGGTCTTTTCGCTGATGGGTTCTGTGTATCTCTGACCTTCATCGGGATCCAAAGGTCCAATGACCCTAAGGACATCTCCTTCAAATGTCATTCTTCTTTTCTTAAATCAACCACAATGGAATTATTGAAATCCCAGTCAATTCCTAACAGCGCAGGGTAAGGACAACTATCATCAACTATCTCAATCACCTCGAAGTCTGCAAACGTCCTTACTCCGTCGATGTCCACATAGATACACTCCAATCTTCCAAACGGGCTTACAACTTTCTGATTATCCATCCTAAGCCTGATAGGGGATTAGATCAACTTAGGTTTTCCCACCAGTGCCCATGTCTGCTTCGTCATGACATTAACTTCTGACCCTAAGTCGAGGACTACATAATCTATATCATACTCTCCAATCTAAGCATTAAGGTGTAGTTATTTATTTGTCCTTCTCTTCTTGGATAGTTGATGTATTGCTTTATTCAACAAAGGATCTACCCTTCATATCTCATACTGTCTGAACAAGTTTTGTAGTTCTTGTATGGATTTTTTTAATCTTTAATCAACTCTATAAATGTATACAAGAAACTGACAAGTTTACTCACCTCATTTCCATCTCTGGGTGAAGAAGACTTATCAAATTCCAGAGGCATTCCACATTCTCTTACTTCTGGTCGAACCTCTGATGAAGAAGACTGATCTCTTCCGAATTCCTTTCTTGCTTCCTCAAATATCTACTTCTCTTTCCTTGGATCAAACTCTTGTGTCTTCTCTGCATCTTTCCTGACTCATGATTCTTCTATAGTCTTTCCTTGGGTCACTCTGTCTTCTCCTGTAACAATGCCTCCTCTAGTGATAACAATGACTCCAGGATCTTCTCCATGAGGTTCTGCTTTGATTAGTTTTATTTGCTAGTTTCCTCCTCGTTTCTCCTTAAGCTTAGCCAACACTGTTGGACATTCCTCTATAACATGCTTGAATGAGTTGCAGTAGCTGCAAGTCATGCAAGGGTTATGACAGTCCCTTGCCAAGTGTCCTAGATGTGTGTAGTTATAACAGATGATCTGTCCTCGACCTCGACCCATACCTCCTCCTCTTCCTCTTCCTCAAAATCCACCACGAGGGTTAAAGTTTCCTCTCCCAGGGGAATTATATTGCACAGTGATTCCTTCTTGTTGTACTTCACCTTGAATTTTGTATACATCCCTTGAAATTTCATGCATGAGATCGTAATCCACACAATCCCTTTCATCGTGTCTTACTGAATTACAAAACATGCAATACAAATTTGTGGGTTTCTGGACATATTTTTGTAGATAGTAACATTCACCAGGGTGATGTCGATTTCTACATACCTCGCACCAGGGTAGGGTAACTTGCTTCAAAGGGCTTGGAGCTACAGAGGCCAAGTATTCATGAAATAGGGGACAATGGTCCTTGTCATGGCCTTCTGATTTTCATCTAATGCACCAGATGTCTTCTCTTTTATCTTTTCCCTTTTCTTTCTTCATATCTTCGACCTGCAGTGATAAGCTAGTTAGCTGACTCAACATTTGACTCATACCTGAGCTAGATTCTCCAATTGGGGATGATTCTAACTTCATGGTGATCTCCAACGCCTCTTCCTGCAAAGCAATCTTCTGTTGCATCAGAGGAACTCTGATGTGTGGTAAGAGGGCAACAATGAACTATTCCTTGTTCTGCTCATTTGGGATCTGAAAACTCAAATGGCATGTCAAGGTTTTAAATATCTGATCAAACTCCCACATAGGTTCAACTATTCTTTGCTTGATTTCTTTTATCTTTGTAATTCACTATGACTCTGACTTAGGTTTCTTGAATTCAATAATTAACGCAGTCTTAACGACATTCAGCGGTTTAGGCGCAGCTCCTTGGACAAATTTCATGTACTCGCTGAGTGCATGATCTCTTAGGGTAGTACTGAGCTGATCTCGTTTAACAAATTCGTCGGTGATATTTTTAATACTCCATATAGCTTCATATAGAAACCAATGTTGATCATGATCTTCAGATCCATCTCCTCTGAAGGTGGGTAACCTCATCTCATTTTCCATAGATTTTCCTAGGTTTCCTGACTGAGTATGTGGTGGACTACTAGTGACAGTGCTCAGAGTGCTCTGGTGACTCTGATTACTCTGATTGCTTAATGCTATTGAAACAACATGAGGATTAATAGTACTTACTTCAAAATTCGATGCAGTTCCTGAAGTTTTTGTCTCTTCTCAGCGAGGTTCCTCTGTCCTAGCGAGCTCTAAATTCTCTTGATCCGTCAGATCTGCCTCTTCTCCACTGTAGAAACCCCCGTCCCCGTAGTTCTGCTTAAACATGTTCACAAGAGGAACTTCTCTGAACGCTCTCCCACTGTGCATATGTCCAGCCTTTGTGTCACTGTTACTGTCCGAGTTCTTGAACATTAGCTTCTTCCAATCCAACTAACTACTGTATCTTCAATATGTTCTTCTCATGCAATAACATCTTGATCCTCAACTTCAGAAATTGTAAATTTTTTCCTCTGGGTCCCTTGAAGAAATATCTTTCGGCTTGACTATACGATTCCACTCTGTCAACAAAAAACTCAGTGATATACCCTCCAATGGTGCTATCAAATCAGTGATCTACTTCTCTTGAAATGACGTTGTCAAACTCTCTTTACCTTCTTAATTAGTGCTAATGTCCAAACCACAAGTGGTCTAGATCTGATCTCAAATTGGGTGTCTGCTAACCTAGCTAGCCACTCGTATAAATCCTGATGAATTCCTCCAAAGAAAATCTTGTGTATATCAGTAAAGATATATCTTCCCAACCAATCCTCTATACTAAGATTAGGGTTCTTGTTCTGGGCTTCAACAAAGTCATTTTCTTGATCTTCTATCCACTTCTGAATCTTTGTCTTCGATGGAAACCACCTTGACATTCCCTCAAGAAGATTCCTGTCACGACAACGAAACAATTTGTTGGCACAGGGGCAGACCTAGGGTTCATCTCCAAGAGCGCACCAACAAGCCTAACTACTGTCCCTTTCGGTAACACCTGCAAAGAAGATGCAGTCTCACCCGAAGTAGATATTGTTGGATCATGTTGTCATTGATGCCAATGGTTTGTCATTGGTGCCAATGGTTTGATTACTTGGGAGATTGTTGGATCATATGTCATTGATGTAAATGGTTTGGTTTGATTGATGTCATTGGTTGATGTCAAGTAATTGATTG
>ML822283.1:50639-72410 GCA_009831015.1 Picea engelmannii | reverse complement strand
CATGGTGTATTGTGGTGTATTGGTGTAACTCTTATACTATTGTTCATTGTTCATTGGATATAATTGAATGGTTTAAGTATAAGTTGAAAAAGGTTTTTAAATTGTACTGGATACTGATTCACCCCCCTCTCAGTATCAACAAAGCTCATGTCTTGACCACTCCAAACTTCACAAAAATCTTTATTGTGGAATGTGATGCCTCAGGAAATGGAATTGGTGATGTCTTAATGCAAGAAGGAAGGCCCATGGATTTTGAAACTCGACCACTCAAGTGAAAGGAATTACACAAATCCATTTATGAGAAGGAAATGATGGAAATACTACATGCATTAAATAAATGACACCCTTACCTAATATGTAGGAACTTCAAGGTCAAAACAGATCATGATAGTCTTAAATACTTCTTGGAACAAAGACTATCTTCAGAAGAACAACAAAAATGGGTGACCAAGATATTGGGTTATGATTTTGAAATTGTCTATAAAAAAGGGAAGCAAAATGTTATGGCATATGCACTCTCAAGAAAGGATGAAGATGTTGAGGACTTTCTCTGTGCTATCTCAATCATCCAACCCGATTGGATAATAGAAGCAAGGGATGAATGGAAAAATGATGAAAATGTGTGGACTCTCATTCAAAGGTTGCAACAGGATTCCAATGCATCAGATACATTTACATGGAAAAATGATTCACTATGGTATAAAGATCGCTTATATTTATGTAAGAACTCCCAACTCAAACAAAAGGTACTATTGGAATTGCACACCTCTTCGGTAGGAGGGCACTCGGGATTTTTGAAAACCTACCATAGGGTCAAGAAGGAATTATTTTGGGATGGCCTTAAAAATGATGTTCAAAGGTTTGTGGTGAATGTTTGGTTTTCCAACAAAATAAGGTGGAAACAATTAACACCCCAGGTGTTGTAACAGAGATCGAAATTGACTGCGCTGCTTGAGACCGATTCCGGATGCTGCAGCATTTACGTCCAAGCAAAATCGAAATGGAAGTTGAGGATTGGACAAGAAGAACTAGAATTATAAGAGTAAATGGAAACAATTTAGAATTTACTATTGCAAAAGCTTTAAAAGTTCCTGGTTCTTATCTTCGAGAGGAGATGATTCAGAACTCTGCTCTATTGATTCACTTCTTGTTACCACATGCACAGCTTGGTTTTTATGGCTCTGAGCACATTCCTGTAGCTAATCCTCTAAGTCTGCTCACCGATTGCATTTGTTTTAAAGGGCACAAAGAACTTGTTTGGATTCAGAAGGAAAACTTGTAAAAGAAAGCTGTCACCCAAAGGTATCACAATCATTGATTATATTTAAGTGTAAGGTTCTTATATTATACAATTATAGTTCTCGGCGTACAACACTCAGTGGGATGCCTATATTTTCTTCACCTATTTAGATTAGGTCTTTGCCTCTTAATAAGTTGCATTTTTCACCTCTTTACAATAACTGTAGATCCTGGGAAATATTGGAAAAATTATATATACCTATGTGACGGCCTTGGAAATATCGGTGTATTAAATAGAGAATTTGAAGCCCTAAATAAGCGACTTGGAACCATGGACTTGGATGTTCGTGGAGTTCTGATTGAGAGTGAAAAGTGTGGCATACCCTTTGAACAACTGCTGACTGTTCCTGAGCAGGATGATTGGATTTATAGTGATGGAAAGTCAACAACATGTGTTACGTTTATGCTTGAAATGTATAAAGATGGCTGGCCTTATTGATATAGAAGTGGTGGAGTTAGATCTTCTTTCGCTAGAATCTGTTGGAAAGTTTGCATCAGCTTGGAATGCTCGACAATGTCCCCTACATGTTCTGATTAATAATGCGGGCATTTTCGTCTTAGAAGAAATCAATTCGGATTTATATGTATTTGTTAAATATTCATTACATAATTCGAACTTTCAGGTAACACGTTCGAGATGTGGAGGGTTCATTTTCGCCTTGCTGTGGAATCACACCATGAGTGACGGCTATGGCATATTTCAGTTTATGAGCACTCTGTGCGAAATGGCAAAGGGGGCGACAAGGCCTGTTATTCCATCGTGGAAAAGAGAAATCCTCCGACCACGCAAGAATCCCGGAGTTAAATCTCCACGTTAAGCATATGATCAAATAGAAGACAGGGATTTTCAGATGGTTTCGGTGAAGGATTTGAGGCACAATTCATTTTTTTTTTGGGCCGAAGGAGATCAAGGCGCTCAAGGGACAAGCGGTAGGAAAGCAAGGCAGGTGCGCAACCTTTGATATTCTATCGGCGTGTCTGTGGTGTTCCAGAACGAGGGCTCTATTAATGGCCGCCGAGCAGGAAGTTCGCTTCATATTTCCGGTGGACGCCCGCACAATATTAGAGCCACCGCTTCCCGAGGGATTCTACGACAATGCGGCTATCTTGGCATGAGCAAAGACAACAGCAGGAGACCTTGCAAACAAACCACTGTCTTTCGCTGTGAAATTGATCAACCAAGCGAAAATGGCTGTGAAGGACGAGTACGTGAGATCAGTTATAGATTTCATGGAATTGAAAGGGCATCCTCACTTCACAATGGTAGGCACGATCGTTGCGTCCGACGTTTCCAAAATCAGTTACCGGGATGCAGACTTCGGTTGGGGAAAAGCGCTCTACAGAGGGCTTGCAGGAGACGGACTGAAAGCAGCTGCCGACATGTTCTGCCTCTTTTTCGCTCATCGAAATACAAACGGCTTGGAAGGAATAGTCGTTGCCCTCTGCTTGCCCTCTGTTGCCATGCAAAGATTCGAAGGCAAAACCAGTAGAGTCGTTACACTGCAATGAAAGATTTGAAGATAGAAATGACTAGTCTGTATGCGCAGTCGAATAAAAACATAACGCCTTGAAAAAGGCCTCTGAAGTTGTCAGAACACCTGGTAGACGGAATCTGTGTGGACCAGAAACGCATCATTCACCACAACATGCACAGGTACATGATAGGCTTGATGATTCGTATGCACCGGCTGGCGGTTGGGGAATGGGAGAGTAGGTTTCGACTAAACTCAGGGTGAGTGGCAAATGGAGCATAGAGGATTATAGCAATGAACCCTAATTTGGCATGGATATGGTCTCACTGAAACTTGTGCTGGTGCAACCGAATGATACGACTGTGGGTCGTGTTGGTCCTCCACTGCCCTGTTCTTATGTTAATTGATCAGGAAGGAGTTGCGTATTTGACGTCAGATTTACCAAGGACGCACGGAGAAAGTTGATTTCATGTGATTGTGGTCGTGATAAGAAATATGGCAGCTGATTCGCCCCTAACGCACAAGGCCAACAATACTTGCGAAGGTGTGAAACACAGTGCATGCACTCCCCATCCATACCTCTATAGCGGCTACGCCTGCCTGAAGCCGAGAACTAATCGCTGCTGTCAAACTTCTGCTCATTCGTATGATTGAAAGCAGTGTATCCGAGATAAAGCTGCAGTTCTTATAAGCAACATATAAACCCGTCTCAATCAAGTGATCGGTACCTGAGATTTCTGTTGTAATTTAACCATTAATAGAAATCTTGTGGGTTTCGACTAGAGTGTCATCCAAGACAATGGATTTCCTCAATACCCAAGTTCGGGCGATCGTAAAAACTTTGGGATTGTAGTCCAAAGACCAAGCCAGTTGCAGACTGTGGAGGAAGCCTTTGTATTAATAAAGGTAGAGAAGGAGAACTATTTGAAGAAGCCCTTGCTCATGTTAAACGTTGTGTTGGGGATGGTGCATCTCTAAGGAATTCAGAACAGGACTGACAAAGATTCTTATATCAACTGATGTGCTTGCACGGGGTTTTGATCAAGCACTGGTGACCCTGGTTGTGAATTTTGGTCTCCCTGTTAAACATGTATCTCCTGACCCTTACTACGAGGTATACTTGCACTGAATTGGTCGAAGTGGGTGTTTTGGTCGCAAGGGAGCAACTTTTAATTTCATTCGCAACGACCGAGATGAGCAAATAATGAGCAAGATTGAAAGATATTTTGAGCGACAGGTGCCTGAGGTACCTTAGGATAGCAAAGATTCTTTTGAAGCTGTCTTGAAAGATGCGGGGCTTGCATAAGTACCATACCTTCATTGAGTGTTTAGACAAAACTTTTGTTCATTACTGTAATTCAACTTGTTTGCAAACAACTTTGGCATTTAAAGAAAATGATTTGCAATTGTTTGCAAATAAAATGCAAGTCATGTTGGGCTGGGTATTGGAGACCATATAATTCAGTTTAATCTGTTTCAATCAATCTTCGCTGCCCTCTGAGAAAATCACGTATGAAGGTCGCTGGAATGTTCAAACCATGCATTCGTATGGGTTGTTTTGACCTCAACATTTTTTGCAGAACTTAACCAGCATGTGCGGAAGTGGCAGTGCCCAATATGTATGAAGAATTATTCATTGGAGGACGTTTTATCAGAGAGGTGTATGACGTTGAAAATTGAAATCAAGAGGAATCAGGATGGTTCCTGGAAGGTAAGTGGTGCAGATATTCGACCTTCTGAAGCAAAACCGCAGCTTTCAAGTGCCAAGGAAGGAATGACGAGTGGTCAAACGATTAGTAACAACTCCAGGAGCTGGTAGATGCGCCTGACAGTTGCACAGCGCCAGGAAGACAAACCGCTTCAGATTCCTGGAAGACAAAGGGTTTTATTTTTCTATTTAAAAGACTGATATATGTAACATTGAAGGGAGGAAAACAACCCGGGAGCCTTTTCACAGGCTGGGTTTGTAATGCATTTTTTCATCAAATATAGAACAGAGTTCAAGAGATTCTATACTTTTTCACTGTCTGATTCCGTTTGCTTCCAGTATTATCGTTTCTGAAGTTTTCATCACTGTTTTTTCTGCCTTATGTTCGTTATTTCGGCTTGTATGGTTACAATTCAGTACAACCTCTGTTGTAGCTATTTGAATAATCCTTTAATACGCAGTTTTTCCTCTGTTTTTCCATGAGTAAAATAAGACATGCGCTTTAATCGTTTCGCCTCATTTACAAGTTTTGTTTGTGCACAGCCTTTCTTCTGTCTTTCAGCAAGACAAGACCTGCGTTCAGATATTTGAAGTTTCAGTGTTATTTCTTCTTTTGAAAGGAAGAACAGATGCTTGGTTTTTTCTTTCAGTTTTGTTCATCTCTATCTGCTATCCATCCTCATGATTTTTTAATGAATTAGACAAACGAGGTCATGCCTTTTGTTTCTGATCTATAAATGAGTGAATGATCATTTTGGACCTGGTTCTTGAATACTCCTATGCTATTCGATCTCTGCTTTTGTCTCTTTTCTTGGTTTTCATTTGACTCCATGCCTAATGGACCTTTTCACTGGTTTAACCCTCAAACCCCACAAATCCAAGACCATCATTTACCCATAAATCTGCCCACCTTTTTCACGCTACTTCAATTTATTTCGTGACATTTTTCAAGAGATCCCTCTCGGGTTGGAAGAGGGCAACTTCTGATCCAAAGTGGTTCGAGGTTTCCTCTGGATTGATTTGCTGCAGCCCACTTCAGTTCTGAGTGTCAACACTAGGTATTTTACAACCATTATCCATCCCAAGTCAGTGTTGGGAGGAGGTTTCCATGGATTTCATCACAAGGTTACCGAAGTCTAAAGGAAAGAGTGTCATCATGGGGATTTTTGATAGACTGACCAAGTACGCACACTTTTTTGCACTCTCTCATCCCTTCAAATCCAGTATAGTTGCAACCGCATTCATGGAGACAGTTCAAAAAATACATGGAAGCCCAAAGATTATTGTAAGTGACAAAGATCCCATATTCACTAGACATTTTTGGACATAGTTATTTTCTTGTTTGGGTACTCAATTGGCTAATAGCTCATCCTATCATCCTCAATCTAATGGACAAACCGAGATAATGAACAAATGTCTGGAAGGCTACCTTCGTTTCTTTGTCTTTAATAAAAAAACACAATGGTTCAAATGGTTACCCTTGGCAGAATGGTGGTATAACACTTCCTTTCATACTGCAACAAAAATGACACCATTTATGGCACTCTATGGATACCACCCTCCTGCCATCACTTCTTCTCTAAAAGAAAAATCTAAGGTTCAAGCAGTGGAAGATCACATCAAGCATCAATAACAAGTTCTCCAAATCTTAAAGGACAACCTGACTATGGCAAATAATTGCATGAAAACAACATCGTAGTGAAAGAAGTTTTGAAGTAGGGGATTTTGTGTTTTTAAGACTACAACCTTATAAACAGATGTCCCTCAAGCAAGCCAAGAAGGATAATTATCACCAAAGTATTATGTCCCTTATAAGGTGTTGCAAAAGATTGGTACTATGGCATGCAAATTGGAGTTTCCAGCATCTTCACGAGTACACCCAATTTTCCATGTTTCATGCTTAAAGAAGGTTATAGGTGACAAGATCCAAATTCAAAATATATTTCCAGAACTTGAAGAGGAAGGAAAAATCATATTGGATCCTGAAGCCATCACTGACACAAGAATTCACCAGCTGAGGAATAGATCCATTTCAGAGTATCTCATTAAATGGAGGAAACTACCGGCTGTAGATTCCACTTAGGAAGATGAATATTTTATACAGAAACATCCAAAGTTACTCAAGCGTTGTGGACAAAACTTGTCTCAAGGGGAGGGGCATGTTAAGCCCTAAATAGTGGCACATTACCCCTTAATTGGGGAATATTACATTAACAATGTTATTTTATTTATGTCGGATTGGGTCCATTAGTTGTAATTGTACCTCCTAGTCTCCTATATATACCAAGGAGACATTTTCATTTGGAATCATCTTGTATTTGGACATTTATGTAGTGTATAAGGAGGTTTCCCCCTCGAAGAGGCTTATTATCTGAAATTCTCTCTTTTTCAAGGCGTTGAGTACTTATTCTGAGGTTTTTCTATGCTATATTGATATTTGGTTCTTAACATGTCCATATTTTCGCATTGCTCCATTTCCTCCAGGGAGTGCATGGTATTTGTCATGCCTCTAAGTCAGTGATATTTGTTTGGAAGCCCTGAATGGATTCACTTAGCTTTGTCACATGTTCCTCCAATGGGGTGTCTTCCTCCCTTAACACTTCAGGAGTAATGTTATAGAACCCCTTGATCGCTTGTTTGACTCTCTATGTGTTTTGTGCTGCCTCATCCCACTCCTACATGATTTGGTCGTATTCTTCTTGCAACATGTCCTTATCTGTGACTGTCTTTGTGAGCTCCAATAAGGTCAATGCTGTGCGCAGTTGAATTTACTCTATCACGCTTGATTGTAAGCCATGCAAAATTTCTATAGGAAACTGAGATAACACTAAGTCAATATGACTTAGTGCCTTGGCTTGCTCTTTCAATTTTGCCGTGGGGAACTCTAAGGCTCTCGTAGCTATATTCATTACATGTCTTTCTCTTGATACGATAGGTGTGATCTATTTCACCTCAGTTGTCCCCTGTATCCTCTACTTGCACTGTGGCAATTTGTGTGGTCTCCAAAAATTGTCTCAACACAACAATCTATGTTTGCATATCCAAATTCCTTTCCTCTTGTTGTTTTACCACATGCTCAAAAGATTCATATGTTGCTTATTTAACTTGGTTTGCAATCTTATCCAAGTCATCTTCTGTGAGGGATTGAACGATTGGTTCCCTTACAACTTTCCTTTTCTTGCGTTGGGTGGCTACGTTCCCTGTGTCTTCGTCTTTTCTCTTCTCTCCTTTGCGCGGGATTGTCTTTCCTTTTTCATTGCCTGACCCTACTTCTTATTCTCCACTTGATATTTCTTCAGTCTTTGGGGTTTGTTTTCTTTGGTTTCTCAGTATTGGTTTATGTTGGCGGGATCTTCCAATCATCATCCCAATCTTCTATAATGTGTCCCATCTCTTCCTCCGTTAACCTGTACCATGTGGGCAACCATTCCTGATTTGGATCTTTCTTAGCTTGCACATACATGTGATGGAGCCAGGCCTTAAAGGACACAACTAACTTATATGCTTCGACCACCTATGGTGGTATGCGTGGTGTACTCTGAATGCTTGTCCGAATTGTTTCCTTGTATATATAAAAAACAACATTATTATCTAGTTGTCGCACCTTGTGTGTAGTATTCCATAAGTTCTGATATCTTGAGGCTAGGCATGGATTATATTTTACTCCCAAAAACTACATATCATCTGACTCCCTCCATGCTAATAATGCAATTAGAATTAATATCCATGCATAGTGAAATTCATTCCCTTTATCCTATGCTTCTTCATAATCGATCAAGAACTGGTTGAGAAACAATGTCGCCCAATTCATCTGCACGCCCTTGACACACTTCTTGACTGTCACTATTACGGTCACTGGTACTTGTTCCCTCTCACACTTCCTTAACAATTTACAAGCTAATTCTTGTGTCACAAAACTCACTATAGGGTCGCATATGCTTGCAACATCTAAACCGTGTTGTCCTCGAAGTGTATGGAACTTTTCTTTCATGCGCACTGATAGATCCTTCTCATTCTTTTTTATGAAAATATCATTTAAGGGTCTTCCCCTTGTGACGATAGTCCACTAATGCATACAATCAAGTCTGTATCAATTGAGACCATACCGTCGATCCATAAGTAACCTTTGTGTACACATATCAACAAAATCTTCACACCAACATTAATATCTGAACTCCTCTCGAAGTGTGGTATATCGAATAGGTTCAGAATGTTAGCTTTATGCAACCTTGTTTCCCATATTTCTGGCTCTATCACAACCAGCTTTGTCTCTTCACTAATGTACCTCTTAAAATACTTACTTGATGCTAGCTCTGGAAATTTCTTCTCGTCCATAATGTCATGGTCTGCATACTTTAAATTTGGTATCAAAATTAACATATCTTCCTCCATGATCACTCCAGGAGGGATTTATGGCTCCACAAGCTCGTACTTGGCATCTTTCGATAAGTTTATTGGCTTCACTATATCTTTTCTTGGAGGTATGTAATCCCTTGTAAAGTTGGCCGAGCTCATATATGAAGTTAATGCTCCTAGAGTCTCTATCTGTACTAGTACTACTAGCGACTTACTGTGTTGTTTCTTTAGTGCTAATGTTCATTCCACTGCTTCCTTGGGTGGTGCCATTGTTCTCTGCAACTCTTCTATGCAACTAATTTCTTCGGCTCTGTTCTAATTTCACTTGGATTTGTGCTCTTTTCTTTCACTACTATCTATGGAAATACAAATAACAATACATTTTACCATTCAACCCTTCAACTACTTTTACCCCTTGGTTTCCAGCTGTTTCTAAACTCATTTGCGACTAAACTTATAGTCTAATCCACTTTCCTTATCATTTATTACCAACTTACCAATTCTACAACACCAATTGGAAGGAGGCACCAACCTGAAGGAAGCTACAACTCCCTGAATTCTCCAGCTACAACTGGAAGGAGGCTCCAACCCCCTAGTTTATAGGCTCCAACCTGAAGGAATCTCCAACTCCCTGTATTTTCTGGCTCCAACTAGAAGGAGGCTATGACCCCATGATTTACAGGAACCAACTTGGAGGAAACTCCAACTCCTCGAGTTCTCTAGCACCAACCAGAAGGAGGCTACAACCCCCTTTCCTTGCCCCATCTCGCCACTCTGAAATATAAGTGTAGATTCAAACTGTTAGTACCATTGATGAACCTGTAACTGCCACTGTCAACCTATCACTATCACATCAACTTATCACTATCACATCAACTTGTCACTGTCACATCAACCAATCACTGTCACTGTTACTTAAACCAATCATTGTCACTCTATCACATCAACCTTTGCATGATGATCAACCAATCATCCAACTTGTCACATCAACCTGTAACTGTCACTCGGTCAAGTCAACCAATCACTGTCACTCTGTCACATCAACCAAAACGTGATGATCAACCAATCATCCAAACTGTCACTGTCACCATCACTGTCACTGATATATTATCATCAACTAACCATTATCATATCCACTCACATGGATACCAAAACCATCACCATACCATATAAATCAACCATGTACTAGAACATGTACCATACCATGTACATCAACCTGTACCATACCATGTACATCTACCAAGTACATCAACCATGTACATCAACCTATACCATACCATGCATCGACCATGCATCAACCATGTACCAAAATATATTCCAAGTGTAGGTACCATAACATCAATGATAAACCAATACCTCAATCGTATACCAAAACCATGTAACATGTACCAAGCATCAACTATGTACCAAATGATGTGCCACAACCATATACCATATCACTCATGATATGTATCAATCATTCCATACACCATGTACAATAAGATATCATCAATGAAGTGCCTCAAGCATGTGATAACATCACCATGACATATACCATACCAAATACCAAGATAACCAAGATATGTCTCTATTGTATCATGACATCACCAAGATGTTTCTCAACATGTACCAACATCACCAAGACATGCCTGAAGCATCTACCACAACATCCAATGCATGTACCTCAAACAGATGCCATATCACTCTTGATCTTCCTCAAGCATATACGATACAACAAACCATATTTCAAGTATCTAAGATGTGCCTCAAGACATATACAAGAACTCACAATGAATGTACCTCAAACATATGCCATAACCTTATCAAGAAGTGCCTCAAACATGCATCAATATCATCAAGAAATGTACCTCATACATGTACCAGAAATATGCCTCACTCTATGCACATAATATGTGTCTCAAGCATGTGCCAATGTCTCAACAAGATACCAAAGACATGCCTCAAGCATGCACCATAACTTCATCAACATGTAACCTTCAAAACATGCACATAGACATACCTTTACACCTATAGTTGACATGATACAAGATTTCATACTTGTATCTCTTTCTCATCCTCAAAAACCTGGTACTAACATCCTCCCTTAGTTTATGTCTTAGCTTCACAGGACCAAGACGAGTGTCACGCAAGGCCTTGCATGACATGCACTAAGCAATCCGCGGGGGTGCCTTGTGGGATGCCAATAGTCTAACTCGCTGAGGTTATCCAAATTAGGGTTTCTTAGAAACCCTAACTCTCCTCTACAATTATGAAACTTTCACCTTCTCTCTTCTTCACTACCTCATATTCATCGCGTTAGATTTACCAATAGACCACTTGCACACTTAGAATATATTCAATAAACTTGTGTAAGTGAATGTACAAATGAGAGGCTTCTTGTTGTGTATTTATACCTTTGATAAGTAACTTCTCTCCTTAACTTTAGGACTTCTTGTTACAACCAATTTTCCCTTTAGTTAATGACTTGTAACTATTTAGGGGCTTCTTAACCATTCTTCAAGGCTTCCAACTTCATGACCTCATAACTCCTCAACCATGAGGAACTACGTAACGTTCCACCTATCATTGGAAATTGTATGGCAAGGAATATCAATATATGAGTGTGTTACCTGTATTTACACTGTCCTTCATGTCCTTATTCCTCAAACAACTTATGGCTTCATGACCACACCCTTGGGGATTTTTGTAGAATTCTTCAAAGTGTATTCCCGTGAGGGCCATGCTTAAAGCTACGCCATAAGGGGACCACGTTGGAGACTTCTTCAAATACACCCATCACATCTGTTGACATCAATGACAACCACTTATGTTGACATCAATAACAACCAACTATCCAACAACATCAATGAAAACCAACTATCAAATAGGTCATGAGTTAAACTTTCTTGGTTTCACAATCACTTCAAAGTCATATTCTTGGAACAATAATAACCATATGCATATTCTTTCCCGAAACACTATCTTATTCACTAGGTATCTCAGTGCAGAGTGTTTTGTATACAACTTGAAATGAGATCCAGGTACGTAATGTCTAAACTTCTGTAAGTCATATACCATCGCCAAACCTTCTTGTTCTATCATAGTATAGTTCTTCTCTATAGATGATAACTTCCTGCCGGTGAATGCAATCAAATGATTTATCTCTCCTTCACCCAGTTTTGCGAAAATTACTTATGATGCTATATATGATGCATCAACATGTACATGGAATTCTTTTCTCTAGTCAGGAAAAACTAGAATCAATGCGGTGACCATATTCTGTTTTAGTGTATCCAGGCTCTTCTTGCATTCATCATTCCACTGATATTTAGCTTCCTTCTTTAACAAATTCTCCATAGGGGTTTTGATCTATGCATATCCTTTGATGAACTTTCTATAATATCTTGTATGACCCAATGTGGATTTCAACTGTCGCACTAAAGTTGGGGCTGGGAAATCAACAATTACTGCGATCTTTGCAGGGTCAATTAGCAATCCCTGTTTACACACCACATGGCCCAACAAAATTCCAAACAATGCAGACAAAATGAATTTCTTCAAATTTAGCGAGATTTGGTACTACCTACATCTATCCAACATTAAGCACAAAAGTTCAACATGATCTTTCAATAGACTAAATATTGTCCAATCATCTAAATATACTTCTAAAAATTTATGAATGAACTCTTTGAAATCTGTGACAACTACTCTAGAAAATATCATTGGTGCATTCTTCAATCCAAATGGCATAACGATGTACTGGTAAAAACCCCATTCTATTGCAAAGGTTGTATTATATTGGTCTTCATACACAATATTGATCTAATGGTATCTTGAGAATCCATACGTAAAATATTAAGCCTCTTGACTCCCCACATTTTCTAATACTTAATCTGTGAAAGGGTTGTGTAAACATGCATCTTTCAACTTTCTCCGATCTACGTATATCCTAATTCCCCCTGTCTTCTTGTCTTGTACTACCATTGGGCTGATCCATTCTGATTCTTCAACTGGTTCTATAATTTTAGCCTCTAACATTCTATCTATCTATTCTTTTACCTTATTCTTATATCTCGAGTTCATTCAATATGGTCTCTATCACATGGGTTTTGCATATGGATTTAGCGGAATATTCATTTCCCCTAACTCTCTAGCGATTCCTTTCATCTCTCAGAATGTCGTTGGAAATAGATCCTGGTATTCCTGCAACAAGTTGACAATCTTCTCAATTGTTTCATTGTTCCAATAGTCTTCTATGTGCGTAAACTTAGAATTTTTTTCTGTACCAATGTTCACTTTGCACGTTCTTAAAGGATTTGCATATATAACTGACTCAAGATATGGTCCTTCTACTACATGTTCCCCTTCAGTCTATGATATCTACAAATACCTTGGATATTCCTCATCTTGGGCTTCTTCTGTGACATTAAAATAGTGCAAGACCTATTCAATTGTCCTAGTGACTAGGTGCACTATACAAAGGTGTTGATCCCAACAAGTCCTCTGATGAAAAAATATTATTCTTGATTATCTGTAAGGTTGAGTCAATCAACGGATTATTTTCAAAACTAAATTTTACCTTGAAGTTCTTGGAGAAATCTTCCCAATATCTTGTCCCTTTGCACACTTCTAGTTCGATGTACCAATTCTTGGGAATTGCATCCAGAGTATGCACAAATAAGTGAGTCCATTCTTGTTGAGGTGTCGATCTCCAATGCATAGTACACTTTGTAACATGATAATTCTGGACAACGTAATCCACTATACTTCAGCATGATACTTTCCTTCTCTTTCCTAAACCTGACTTGCAATAACCTCTTTCATTGCAGACAATATCTTATTCCATCTTTGTGCATATCCCACCATATCACTAAAGTCACTTTCAATGCGATATCTAAGGCCAAGAGTCTTTTTTGATATAGAATGTTCATTTCAAACTCATTAATAAAATATTCTACAGGTGTTAGTCCATTATACCTTGGAGGTTCAACTATTTCGGTTCCAATCCATCTCAATGCCTAGGTAATTCTAGAACACTTCCTTATCGATACTTCATGCAGTCTTTGTTGCCAATTCTCCAGGGATTATTTTGAGTTTGATGTACATGAGATGATACAATTCCAAATAAGTACACCTTTAGCTGTAGGATTGACGTAATCGTCCATCCATGGAGTCATATTATATAGATTATCAAGTTATTTTCTCTTTGTTGGTTCTACATACCTTTGTCCTTTAGTGGGGTCTAATGGCGAGATAACTTTTAGGTATTCTACCTAGAATACCATCTATATTTTCTTTAGGTCAATGATAGTTCGATTATTGAATTCCCAATCAAGTCCCAAAAGTGTTGGATACAATGTACTGTCATATTCAATTTCGATCACTTCAAATTCTGCTACATTGTGCACTCCATCAATATTCACATTAACTCTTGTTAACCTTCCAGTTAGAACGATATTATGTTGGTTCACTAATATCAACTGGATTAGTGACCAAATTAGCTTTGATTAGCCCATCATCTCCCAAGTCTGTCTTGGTATAACATTTACATCGGACCCTAGATACAAAATTTTATTGTCCATTTTGTAAGCTCCTATATGCACACTGAGCATGGACTCTCTATTTGTTCACTTCTTACTATGCACCTAGTTAATTTCTCTATGTGTGACAAGTTTATCTTTTTCTTGGGTACAATGGCCAATCATTCTGCATAGACTATTCAAAGTATAGTCATCTTTCATTAATTCTAAACAACTTCTTAATAATTCTTTCAAAGTACTTACCTTTTCAACCTGCCTTTCTGAAGGGTCATATACTGGAGGCATATCAAACACCGATGATTTATCATACAAGGGTGGCACAGTTGAAGTTGATGCTATCCAGTATGATCCCATCAATTCTTTTCTTTCTTACTGGTAGGTTTCTTTCTCTTTCCTTGGATCAAAAAATGGTAATGTCTCTGCTACTTTCCTTACCCATTGGTGAATTCTATTCCCTTAATCCATCACATCTACTCTAGTTCTCATTTCTCCATGCATAACTGTTGATATCTTAGGTTTCTCACCATGCTCCTCTGATGATATCATTTGTATGTGTTGGTTCTAGTTTTGGTTTTGGTTCCCTGTTTCCTATCATTTTTCTATCAATTGAGGACAATCCTCCATTGCATGATCCAATGCTCTGCAATATGTGCATGTATTACACATATTCATGCAGTCATGTGATAAATGTACCAGTTTATTATAGTTATAAAAATTTATTGGTCCTCTTCCTCCTCTACCAAATCCACCTCTTCCTCGGCCTATGATGCCTCCTCTATCACCTTCATCAGAACTTCCTCTATCACCTTCATTAGAACCTCCTCTTAGAGTATCATATTGCAGTCCTCCTCCTTCTACTATCACATTTTCTTCTTGGATTCTATAAGAATCTACAATCCACCCTCTCATTAGGTCCAACACGTGACAATCCTTCTTGTCATGTCCAAAAAACTTACAAAAATTTCAAAATAAATTCCTTGCAGTGCTATGGTATTTGTGCATCAATGGATAATTATGAGGGTGGTTCCCCGCCATCTTGCATATTTCACACCATAATCCTAAAAAATTTGGAGCTCATGTATTTAAGTATTGTTGGAATGTTGGACACTCATCTTTATGATGGTCCTCTATTTTACAAGTAGTACACCATAATCCTTCACATTTTTCTTTTCCCTTAGTAATTTCTTGTAACTGAATATTCAATGTAGCCAGTTGTGACTAGACTTGAGCCATCCCCACGTTATTCTCTCCTAAAGGGGATGCTTCCAATTTCATCACAATTTCCAGAGCTTCCAACTGTGTCTCAATCTTCTGTTGCATCAAAGGGCAGCGTATATGTGGCAATAAACCTGCAATAAACCATTCTCGGTGTTTTTCATCCATAATATGAAATATTAACTGATATTTCAATATCTTAAACCTTTGGTCAAAGTCCCATACTGACTCATTTACTTTCTGCTTAATTTCCTTTAGCTATGTAATGCACTGGGACTGCAACTTAGGATTTTGGAATTCTTTCAGCAAACCTTGTCTTACCTCTGCCAATGTTCTCGTTTGACCCTGTTAGGCTCCAATGTACTGATGTAAATTAGAGTGCAAATGATTGTCAATCCGGTGTTTGTAAGACTTAGAGGCACATCCAAAATATATGGATTAAGAGATAACTTTTATTCTTTCAATGGGAAAGAACCAAAACCTATTCTAAGCGCTGAATATGGAGGAGATGCTAAGCTTCTGTTCAGAAGTCCTTTTCATATATCTCATGACAGTAATCAACAATTGTTTCCTAAAGGGCATTTGATCAACAATAAACATTCAAAGAGACATTCAAAAACTAGCTCAGAGGCTTATCAATGCTAGAAAGACAAAACTCTTATTCAAGAGATGCATTCATTGTTTTCTTTCATTCATTAGCAATCTTCACCAATTCTTGTTAAATAAAAAGTACTAAAAGCGCAAATAACTCAAAAAGCATTTATGATCATCCTAATGCTTGAAAGCAAACCACACATTGAATTCTTATTCAAGAAATCATTCACAATATGAGTAAGGCTTTGAAACATTAAGCATATTACTTAACTATGGAATTCATTTAACTACAACAAAGATATGAATAAAACTCATCTACAACAAGATCTGATATAAAATATGTATCAAAGATTACTTGAAAAGAACATAAAGGAAGAGTGTACTAGTTTGGAAAATGGGGCCCTCCAATGCTTCACTTGTACACTTGAGTTGTCTCAGCTAAGAAGGAACTTCCAACAACATTCACATCATCATATCATAGACATTATCAAGAACAAAACACAGAACTGATCTCAAGATTGCAAATTCAAAGTTTCTTCATTCACATCAAGGGTGTCATACTAGTCTATGTCATAGAGTATTTATACAAGAGTTTTGAAACTAATAATGCTAACAAATCTCCTAAAGATCATGATCATATCCATAAAATATGCTAGGAAGGTCGAATACCCCGTTTTAGATCCATAAAATATGAACAAATCCCAAGAAAATCTAAAACTGTCCATGATTTTATGCTAAAACAGGGTATTTTTTGCTGAAGTGGCCCTGTTTGACCAGCATTGACCAGACACCTAGAAAGATCAGATCTCAAAGATGATAGGTAATCATCTATCCTTTTACATCAAGGATCATGACCCAAGTCTCATATTTCGCCCAACTATCCTGCAAGTACACAAACCTAGGAGCAATTACGGGATTTAGTCAAATCCTGTAATTTCTGATAAATTTTTAATTTTAATGCCAAAAATTAAAAAATTCAATTCTTAAGCTAAAGAATGATAAATGTACCTTGCATAAGATATTTTATGGAAAATATGGAATAATATGAAGGCAAAATGGATGGTTTTGGAGGCAAAAGTATAGTTTATAGAGTGAAAGGAAGCATAAAAATGTACTCAACATCTCCCCCAAGAGGAAGACTCTGCATGTCCTCATGCATAAAAAAAAAATGTTCTTGAACCTCTGTCAATGATCTTCTGCCAGCTCTGTTGCCTGCAATAATGTCTCCACATTAACCTGAGTTGTATGAAGAGTTTTCATTCTTTGATATTTTTCTTTATATGCCTTCTTCTGTTGAAACCATTTATAGGCCTGTTTGGAGATTAGTTTGTTTTGCTTTTGAAGCTTCTTATTCCTTTTCTTCAAGGTTTCATTCTCTTCCTGTGTTCTATGGCTTTGAGTCCTTAACATTTCGTTCTCTGTTTTTATGTACCTTTCCAGGACTTCAATTTCCTTGATCTTTCTCTTCATTTTATTTATTTTCTTTCTTTTCTTATCAAGTTCTGATGTGGACCCACCAACCATTTCTTCTATTTGTTCTACTGTCTGTGGAGGTTGAGTTTCATCTTTCATATCTTTAATTAATTGTTCCACATCTTTTCTCATTTTCTCATATGTGGAAGTTTCTTGTCCTTCAAAATCATCATTTTCCAATGATTGTGCCTCCAGAGTCTGAATATGTGCATATTGTGCTTGTTGTGCTTCATCATCACTTTCTTGTATTTGTCCTTTTTGAACTTGTTGGCGTTTTCTTGATTTCCTTTCATATGTGGTCAAAAGTTTGTCTTTTTTCCTCAAATTCTTTCTCCCTTTTCACCATGCTTCTTGTTCTTCTCCTCCCCATAAGCTGTTTTGAGCTTGTTGCCTTGGGGTTTTGTATTTCTTCCTCATCATCAGTCATAACCAAGATTTGTTCCTCTTTTTCTTCCTCTTCCACTATTTCAAAACCATTTCCAATGATAAACTACTGCCAAGTCAAGTTCTTCTTCTGTAGCTCATGTATGATGATCATTTTAATGAAGCCACAATGATATAGACTCTTTTCTGTATTCCTCCCTTGTTTTTGGACAGCCTTAGCCATCTTAGAAAGGATTTGTAGTAGAAAGTAGGGCATGTTAATTTCACAGCCACCTTTTAAATGTTGTAGCAACTTGATGTGATATAGGTAGATAATGCTAAATGTTCCTTCACAAGTTATAAACTTCTGTATGAGATAGGCTAATTCATCCCAAGGATGAATCAACCAACTCCTCGGGATTCCCTTCTTCCAATTGACTGCTTCCACCCTAGATTTGGAAATAAAAGATGCCCATGATTTATCTTTAAAATTCTTAGTTTTGAAATATCTTTCTCCTGTTTGAGGAAGTCCAGTGACATGTGCAATTATATCTTCAGAGATTCTAATAGTAAGGTTTCCAACAGTAGCCCTTTCCCCATCAAATGAATGAGCAAATTCTAAGGCAACTTCCTCATAATGTCCATCAAAATTCTTAAAGAAAGATATCCACTATTTTTTCTCAAGAATTTGTATACAATCCTTATGAATTTCTGATGTATCAAGCTTCTCTGGTTCATACCTAGACACCATTCTTTCAATTTTTAAGAGCAAGACCCTAAAATATTTCACTGTTTATACAAAAAGGAAGTCTATCCTTGTCAAAAGTTTCAACCCTGCATATTCTTCGACCAATTTTTTTAAAACTTGCAGACTTTGTTTAAATTCAATTTTGTGAATGGTCTTCAATAAGAATTTTCTGTTCAAAAACAAAGAAAATCTCATATTTTTTTAATTTCTAAATTGCTCTCTGTTCTCAATCATAAAATTTTTGATGCAAGGGCATACCTGGTAATTCAATAAAAACTCTCATGCTTTCTTGTTGAAACTCAGCTCAGTTTTCCTTCTTACAATCAACCTCTGCTAGAAATGAATTGTTTCTGTTCTCAAAATGTACCTCAGGAAGTCGAATTTTTCACTTAGCTTTAACAATTATTTGAATTTGAACTTACCTTTCACTGGCCGACTCCTTTTTGAACACGTTCTCTTGCCTTTTCTCTCCACACATCTCCTTCAACTTCCACGTTTTCTTCCACAAGGCGATAATGTTGTCTGTTGACAGTGAAATTGTCAACATACAATTCGTTATTTATCAGATATTTCGGGATAGGAAGGCGTAGGAGGGAACAATTTGCTAGAACGTAGGGATTCTTTGTTTGGAATGGCGCTGGCATGTTTTAAACAGAGCTTAATACATGCGTTTGGAGTATGGAGGTAAAATATACACAGGAATGTGTCGGCGGTTCGAATCTGTGGAGCGTCCAGGTGAGACAACAACATATGGAAAAGAGTCTAAGCCACAATGCTTTTAGGAAGAGAGAAAAAGACGTTGTGAGGGAAACTTTACAAGAGTTTTATGTTTTTTTTTAAATGCATTTGTACAGCCTTTAGGTTGATCGATCATAGCTGAAGGTGCTTCTTTTCTTTCATTAAACTTTATAAAATTCCACTCTTTCCTTGTAATCATCATAGGAAATGGTTTTTTTTCTTTTTTAAGAAAATGTGTTCATTTGACTTCTAACTCCCTTAATTTGTTTCCTTTGAGTAACCATCCACTTTGTCATGCTTAAAGACTTCTTCTTATGACCCCTTCCTTAATGTGTATGAAAACAACCTTTCATTTATGCAAACAACAATTCAATCTGTGTGTATGCAACTTATGTCTTCATAAAACAGAGCATTTACAGCTAAAAAACAATGTGTTTGAATTTGAAAACCTGATACTTTCCTTATAACTCCCTTGGAGACCAAAATTGGTTCCTTTGAGTACCATTTTTTATGATTTTGAGGGTATATGAAAATGGAGTGATGAAAAGATGATGTAGGGGAAGGGAAAGATAGCATTTTTATCATTGCTTTAGCTTATGAAGAATTTTCCAAATTTTTAAAGCATTAAAAAGAAAAATGTATACTAACTTGTTTGCTCATTGTGTTTGCTTGATTGAAGCTGGCTGGAATGTTGCTGTAAGTCTTCAATTTTGATAAAGTTCCTCTTGTATTTCTTTTGCTTAGTATCCTCCTCAGGTCCCTCTGAAAGATAAAGTTGATGTTATTTCTCAGGTCCCTCTGTTGAATGAAGTTGATACTCTTCTCATGTCCTTCTGCTGGATGAAGTTGATATTCTTCTCAGGTCCCTCTATTGAATGAAGTTGATACTCTTCTCAGGTCCCTTTGCTGGATGAAGTTGATATTTTCCTCAGGTCCCTATGCTGGATGAAGTTCTTTTTGAAATGCATGCTGTCATCTGTAGAAGGCTTGAAAGGTTTTCAAAGAATCTTCAAAAATTTATACCTTATCCCCCTCAACCTTATTTATTGACTTGTCCTCAAGTCTTGGAGATAAAAGAAAATTTGCAAAAACTTTTGAAGCGGTAAATGAAACTAGAAGGTAATAATAAAAATGTTTTTGGAGAATTTTGATTGACCAATTTTACTTGGTTTTACAATGAAAATTTGAGTTTATATTGTGCCAGTTGCTTGGATTTTCACAACTAAAATCCCTTTTGTTTTTTTTTCCTCTTTTTATTTTTATTTTTATTTTATATTATATATTTTATATATATATATTTTTTAGTTTTTTTTTTTTTAAAAGAATGTGAAGGAGACACATGATTCTGTTTGTCCAACACTTCCATTTCATTTTGTTGAGATATTTGCTGCAGAAAGTCTTCCTTGTTTACAAGCTTATTGTAGAGCTTTGGCCTATGTCCATTGACTGTGAATGAACTTGCTTCATCATCTATTGTTTGTAGTTTGACTGAGCCATTGTCATATACCTCTGCAATCTCATATGGACCAAGCCAATGAGTTGTAAATTTATCTTTGAAATTTTTGAATTTTGAATCAAATGACAAAGCCCAATCTCCTACTTTGAACTGTTTCTTCTTGATGTACTTATCATGCCAATGTGCCCTTTGTTGTTGTATCAAAATGTTGTGTTCAATTGCTGCCTGTCTCATCTCATCCAATTGATTTAATTGCATGATCCTCTCTTTTTTTGCTTTGGAAAGATCTATTCCTAAATCAGCTGCTAGTTTAAAAGTATGAAGTTGAAATTCTATAGGTAACAAAACTTGCTTACCATAGACCAACTGATAAGGAGTGAACCCAATACTATTTTTCCAGGTGATTTTGTATGCCCATAATGCTTCTTGAAGCTTATTTGACCAATCTTTTCTATGTATTTGGACCGTCTTGGTCATGATTGTTTCCAAAGTTTTGTTAGTAGATTCCACCTGTCCATTTGCTTGTGGATGATAGGGTGTAGATTTCCGATGCTTGATCTGATATTTGTTTGCTAAGTCTTTCACCATTTTAGAAGTAAACTGTGATCCTTGGTCTGTTACAATCTCTCGGGGTACTCCAAATATAACAAACATTTCTTCAAAGAGGAAGTTGATCACTGACTGTTTTGTGGCTCTTACTAATGCTTTGGCTTCCACCCATTTTGTAACATAATCAGTACATACTAAGATGTACTGCTTTCCTTTTGATGGTGGATTTATTGGACCAATGAAATCAAGAGCCCATTTTTCAAATGGCTCAATGTGAACTT
>ML822283.1:26475-41979 GCA_009831015.1 Picea engelmannii | reverse complement strand
TATATATATATATATATATATATATATATATATATATATATATATATATATATTAACATTTCAAACATTGCAATCGTCCCTCCCACAACCTTCTCCCACACACTATTGAAAATGATAGAGGAGACAAAAACATATATTGAAAATGACACAGCCTAGACCAACACAAGATATTTCTACAATTGACCTCGAACCAACTTGACCTTGAGGATGAGACAAAATATGACATTGAATTGTAGTAGGACCCACAATCTTAGATAATGCCTCCTAAATAGGTAATACAATCCTTTATTGTCTTTTAAAACATTGTTTGAGTGGGTGGTTTACGGTCCCCATCCTCCTCCACCATTTTTATAATTTCATATGGTCGGTATTGTGCATGAGCTATACCCTTGATCACTTTGTGAAGGAAATTGTATTATTTACATGCTGGATTATGGATTTTGAACAATGTAACTATGAATTTGTGGGTAAATTTAAGGGTAAAACCCTATCAAAATCCTTGGGTAGATTTTGATTTCTATCACTTTGATACACACAAATTTTTTTTTATTTTGAAAAAATTGGTATATTTGGCTACCATATTCTCACTAGCATTAAAATTTGTTACTTGAATTTTACATTTATTTTAATGAACATTAAAATTTTCTTAATCAATGAGAAATTTTGAGCATCAAAATTGTTATTGCATCCAAATAAAATTCATTAATATTGCCTTGGATTTCAAACACTTATTGGTTTATACAACATAAAGAGACTTGAATTTCACAATATCCTTCCTCTATTTAGAGACTATCCATTCATTTATTAGTTTAGTTTTTTAAATTTTCAATTATGCTCTATTAAATCTCTCTGTGCCTAGTTGTCTAAATGTTGTTCATTTATACTGCATTTAAAATGATATATTAATCATCATCAAAACACACATGCATTCTTGATATTTTAACCTATATTGGTTTCTAGTGTTCCATAGCCATTCATGATGTGTTTTCATCCTTAATCACTTAATTTGGGGGTTTTAGCCAACAATAGAAAGTAGTGGAAACAAGAAGCTCATAATGTTTGGATAAATGACACATGAATGGATAGAGAATTCAATGGCATGGTCAATAGGGAGAGGTACCTCTTCCTTGCCAATAAAAAATATGGGGAAAGTTTGAATTTGATTGTGGACTTTCACTTGAGATTACAACATGCCTGTTACAAGCAACAAACCTAACCCAATTAATGCTTAGTGTGATTTTTTTTCGGAAGGAAACACTATCTTAGAGATTTTATCTCAAAGAAAATCCAAAATGTACCATCCCACATAAAACAATGTTGTATCTATTGTTTTCCAAGGAAATCCTTGTGAGATCACCCGCTTCCTTGGAATATTTGATGGAGCTTGGCTCAACCACTAGCGATAATAGAAATTGATAATCTAGTGAGACTCAACTAGACTAAAATCAGAGATCTCATGATGAACTCCACCTTGAAACAATGCATTTGAATAGATTGAGCTCACTTATTGGGCTAACATTGGATCTTGTGCATACACACACACATTATTGCATTTGAGATTATAATGTTTTAGTAATATGGCCATGTGTGACCAAATAGCGAGACTAAAATATGGGTTACAATGTTGTGAAAATGTAAAGAAGTGAAGAAATTGAAGTGTGGAGGTTTGCAAGGTCAATGAGTCGTAAAGGTTTATAATTGCATACATTGGTTAGTTACATTTATGTGCTTAACTACATTAAAGGTGCTCAAGGTTTAGTTACTCTTCCATGCTTAGTTACATTAAAGGTGCTTGAGTTATATATATATAACATGTGATATGCACATTGTACACATTCCTTATACAATTTGAATATAATATCAAGGTTGTGAGTTACATTCACTTACTTTATCTTCCTTTTATGTATGCATTTAATTTTTCAAGCATACTTTTACAATCTGATCTTTAGATTTTTGGTTGTGAAAACCTAACATGTATTTTCCCCTAAGATGATCCAAGTGGATATTGGTGGCCACCCACCTATTCCACTAATTCAGAATGGTTCCACATGTTGGCAATTTTTCTACGGTTTTTTGGGTCCCAAAATTTTGGGGTCGTTTTGAGGCCCTAAACAACATTTTTTTGGTGCAACAATGCCTAGACTGTGGTCGAAGGTAGATGTTAGGATGAACAGAATGTGTACTTCTTGGATATACCTTTCCGATGAGGCACCAAGCTCCCCAAATGAAGCTTGTATGAAAATGTTGCACCCATTGGAAGTTGATGTATCAACTAACCACATTGGGGCCCAAAAATATTTTGGCGTTTCATCTTCTAGGGTTATGGTTTTGGATGTTTGGGGTTTGTCATTGATTCTTTATGTTAAAATGAATTTTCAGCCTCTTGTAGTCAAGTTCTTGTGAATGAGATTAGCCAACACATCCCTCTATTCAGGGATAAGCTACCACCATTCTATATAGATTGTGTGCTTTTCATTTTACAGTCTTTTGTATTCCAGACAATCATTAATAGAATATGAGTTCAACTGTATTAGTGTGTTTCTTGCAATATCTTTGTGTGTTTCCTTGTTATATATCCACCTTCATATCATTATTAATATAATCTGAATCAGTGGTATCAGAACAATCTACACTTTGTTGTTTCTTTATGCTTGTCCCCAACGAGGTCATGATATTGAGAGTTGGGTCTCAATTTGGTTGAGCTTGTGGAAGAACACTCCTGCCGACATAAGAAACCTCCCATGGCAGAAGAAAATATATAATATGAAGCATGAGATCATATCAAACTCTTGCTCGAGGAATCCTTCATGTGACAAAGGAACGATATGATGGATAATTTCACCCAGATCCTTCGACGGTTTCCAACAGTGACAGATGAACCTTCAACTAGTATTCACTTCGAAGGTGAGACACCCTTTAAGGTAGAAGTTAACTTTGATATTACTTCATTTGAAGGCTATATAGACGTCGATGCTTTGGAAAAATGGTTAATTCTGCTAGAGGGTTATTTCTCTGTCCAAAATTTTTCCAACAATGAAAAAATCACCTTCGTGCTAGTTAAATCCCTTCCCCATGTCATAGATTGGTGGGACAATTACTGTGAGCAACATGTCAAAGATGAGTCTGCAATTTGTAGGCCAGGAACAACTTGGGCCCTCAAGGAGCAATACTATTTTGTTGGAAACTATGATGACCAATAAACGAGATGGAAAACGTTGCGTCACGAGAGAGACCAGATGATGTTGGAGTACAACAACATATTCCATACCTTGTGCACAAAGTTGGGTATTAAAGACTATGAGAAACACTTGGTGTTGAATTATCATAGTGGCCAAAATAGGTACATCCAAACATATATGTATTTTCTATACATCTCCTCATAGGGAGCCGCTTACCGATATGTTGTCAAGATCGAGCAAAAGTACAAGAAAAAGAATAAGCAAGATTTAATTTTTGCAAAACCATCAAAAGATAAACATAGTAAAGGTGGCCCCAAATCCTAGAGAAAATACAAAATCAAGGAAGGCCAGTCCTAGGAAAACTAGGCTGAGGAACAAGCTAAGAAGGGTAATAGGAAGTCAAAGAAGGACACTGGAAACTGGTGCAAGTTCCACACAATCCCTTGGCACAACACAAATGAATGTTGCTCCAAGCAGTGATTATTGGCTGAGATGAGATCCTCAGAGTTGAATGATGATTCAGACTCTGATTCAGAACTGGATAAGGGAAAATGAATCATTGACGTAGAACCTAGTGTCACCATCACTACAACAAAAGTCCAGCCAGAGGAACCAAAGGATCTTGAAGAAGGGGAGTGCCTCTTCCACTCATAGACATGGGTGGAGGGGACCCCCTCCATTTCATTGTTGACAATGGTATCCAGAAGAACCTAATATCAGTAAAGGTCATCAAGAGGTTGAACCTAACAACGATTCCAAATCCTCAACCATACACCATCGATTGGCTTAGCCAGGGATAAGACATATGCGTCAGCTAGCAATGCCGCCTACACTATGACATCAAACCCTTCAAAGACGAGGTATTGTGTGATGTTTCTCCCTTTGAAGTTTGTGATCTTATTTTAGAACAACCATATATGTGGAAGCATCATGTTTTTTTATGAATCTAGGCCTCGTAGCGTCAATATTACTCTGGGAGGTCAACTTTGCAAGGTATTAGAGGCAATCCCAACTACTATTGTCTCTTTGATATCTACGTAGAAGTGCAGAAAGGTGCTCTCTAAGACCAGGATATTTTTCCTCTTTATGGTCCATTCATAAGGTGAATGAAAGGTCACTGCAACCGCCAAAACCTATCAATGAGCTCTCCCTACACAACAACAAAAAGTAGACAAGATAGTAGAAGAGCATAAAGACATCTTTTCCTTGCCTACTAGGGTGCCTTTGCACCATCAGGTAAAGCACTCAGTTGATTTGACACTTGATGATCCTCTGCATAATGTCCCTATATACAGGTGTTCTGTAATGGGGAATGAATAAATCAAACTCCAGATCCAAGAGATAATTAGAAGGGCCACATCAGATCAAGCTCCTCACATTGTGGGAGCCCAATTATTCTTGTACAAAATAAGGATGGGACATCATGACTTTTTATTGATTACAGAGCCTTGAAAAATATAATAGTCAAGAACGGGTACCCAATCCCCTAGATTAATTATATTCTAAATGAACTTAAGGGTGCCAATTATTTTAGTAAGATTAATCTGAATTCAGGTTACCACCATCTGCCAATTGAGCAAACTGATGTATGAAATACAACCTTCAAGTCTAAAGAAGGTCTCTTCGAGTGTCTAGTCATGCATTTTTGCTTGACTAATTCCCCGTGCACATTCATGCGAATGATGAATAATATATTTCATCCATTAAAAAAGTCCTTTATGGTCATATATCTGGATAAAATCCTCATCTTTAACAAAACCTGGGAGGAACATTTGAAGCACATTCGATAGGTCTTGGGAATCCTGCGACAACACAAGTTATATTCCAATTTAGAGAAGATTTCCTTCGACATGAAGATAATTAAATATTTTGGATACATCGTGGATGAGAAGGGTTTGCATGTGGATCCATCTAATATCCAAGTCATCAACGATTGACTAACCATAAAGACACTAACCAAGCTTCACAACTTCTTGAGCCTCACCAAATTCTACACCAGGTTTTTTCTTAGGTTCTCACATATCGCTTGGGCACTAATCCAGTTGGCCAAGGGTGGAGCGAAAATAATTTTTTTTTGGGATGCATCATAATAGAAAACATTCAAGGAATTGAAATTATGTGTCCGCTCAGTGCCAGTCCTTATTCTATCAGATCGACAGCAACCATTTAAGATTGAGATAGATGCTTTAGATTATGCTATCGGTACAGTCCTCACTCAGCATGGCCATCTAGTGGCCTATCACAGTGAAACACTATTTGATGTTGTTCAAAGATACCCCACCTAGGAAAAATATATGCACTCTATTGTGCAGACATGTCGAAAGTGGAAGCATCACATTCTAGGGAAGGAAACGATCATCCACACTGATCACATGCCTCTGTAATTAATGCATACATAAATAAATTTACAGAATGAACACCATCATAAGTGGTCAACGTACCTGCAAAAATTCTACTTGAACATCAAGTATAAAAATGGAAACACCAACCATGTTGCATAATTCCTCAGTTGACCCCAGGTTGCAGTGCTAACCACAATCCTTAACTCCTATGGGCATGCAACCTTCAAGTGGCCACAATTATAGTACAGTGACTCTAAATGTTTTTCTACCTATAAGACATTGATCCATCTCTATGTTACTTCAAGCAAGCATGCAAATCTGATTTGGGAATCCCATTACAGTCGGGCAGTAGTACTCTTTGGCATGGAAAAAATAGTGGCAATACTGCAAAATTGTTTTTGTTGGCCGAAGCTTCGACAATATTTCCACAAGTATATAAGATCCTACACTGGTTGTAGCATTTCCAAAATTTCCATAAAGAAACAAGGGATATACACCCCTTTTCCTACTCTTGGTAGGCCTTGGGAGTCCATCTCCATGGATTATATCTCTGGTCTACCTTCAACCAATCATGGTAATGATTGTGTCTTCATGGTCATTGATCAATTCTCTAATATGGAATTTTTGGCACCCTACTAGAAGGGTGTCATAGCCAAGGCCACTACTAAGCTCTTCTTTGAACGTGTTTTGGTTCATTTTGGGCTCCCACAGACCATTATTTTAGATCAATATAGTAGGTTCTTGAGTACTTTCTCGTCTAGCCTATGGTCAATGATGGACACCAAGATGGCCAAATTGATTGCTTTCTACCCACAAACCGATGGAAAAATTAAAATAGTCAACAATATGCTTGTTCATATATTGAGGATGACAATTCAAAAAATCCACACACATGGGATGAGATCCTTCCTTATGTTCAAAATATCTACAATAGATCCCTCCACAACTCTATTTGTCATAACCATTTTTAAGTATGCTTGGGGTTCCAACCATTGGGCCCCATTGATGTAGCTCTTCCCATTGCAGCTGCATAGGAAGCTTCCTCCCATGATCAGATTGAGGTTGATCGAGAAACCACATTTTTTGAGCGAATCCAACACATCAAAAAACAAGTTCATCATATTTTGCAGAAATCCAATGCCAAGTACAAGAAACACCACGATCAACATTGGGTACCACAAAAGTTTCAAGTGGGAGATAAGGTACGGTTGCATTTTCAGATAGAGCACCTCATAGGATCCCATCAGAAGATTCATCCAATCTAATGCAGGCCTTACACCATCACCAAGGCTTTGGGTGAAAATGATTTTGAATTAAGTATTCCCCTTTTCTTTGGCTTGCACCTTGTATTTAATGTGGAACTATTTTGACCATATTTTCTACCTCTCCTAGATACTTTGGACATGACTAATCACTTGGACACTATAGAAATTAATCTTGAATACATTGAACAGGAGAAAATTGATTGGACCATGGACACCAAGATGAAGGGAACCCACCAGTAGAACATCCAACTCTATCGGGTCTTCAAATAAGGGAAACTTCTTCACCAAGGCAAGTGGCTCATCAAGAGTCAAATTCAATAGAAGTTTCCCTGGCTGATGGAGGAACTTTTTGTGATGGGGACTATTACTTCGTAAAGGGGGAGGAATAATCCAGGTGGATACTAGTGACCACCCACTTGTTTCACTAATTTACAATGGTTCCACATCTTGGCGATTTTTCTATAGTTTTTTGGGTCCCAAACTTTTGGGGTCGTTTTGATGCCCTACACAACGTTTTTTTGGAGCAATAGTACACAAAAAGGAGCCAAAGGTACATGATAGGATAAATGGAATGTGTACTTCTTGGACAAAATTTTATGAAGAGGTATCGAGCACCCCAAACAAATATCGTATGCAATATTTGCGCCCCTGGGAAGTTGACATATCAACTAACCACATCAAGGCCTGCAAATATTTTGGAGTTTCATCTTTTGAGGTTAGGGTTTTGGATGTTTGGAGTTTTCTCATTGATGCTTTATGTTAAAATTCCTTTTTAGCCTCTTTTTAATCAACTTCTTCCAAATGAGCATAGCCGACACATCTCTCTCTTCAGGGATAAGATACCACCATTCTATATAACTTGTGTGATTTGCATTTTACAATATTTTGTATTCCAAACAATCATTAATAGAATATGAGTTTAACTATGTTACAGTGTTTCTTGCAATATATTTGTGTGTTTCCTTGTTATATCTCTTTCTTCATATCGTTCTCAATATAATCTGGATCAATGATATCAAAGAAAGTTTCTCTTTATTGGTTCTCTATGCAGGTCCTCGATGAGGTTTGGATATTGAGAGTTGGGTCTCAATTTGATTGAGCTTGGGGAAGAACACTCTTGCCGACCCAAGAAACCTCCCATGGAAGAAGAAAAGAGAGAAGATGGAGCAGTATATCCTATAAAAATGTTTCTCAAGGAAGCCCTCACAGGACAAAGGAACAAGATGATCGATAATTTTGCCCAGATCCTTCAACAATTTCCAACAACGACATAGGCACCTTCAACCAACAGTCACTTTGGATGTGAGACACCCTTTAAGGTACAAGTTAACTTTGATATTCCTTTATATGAATTCCATATAGACGTCGACGATTTGGGAAAATGAATAAGTATTCTAGAGGGTTATTTCTCTGTCCAAAATTTTTCCAACAGTGAAAAAATCACCTTCGTGTTCCTTAAATCCCTTCCCCATGTCAGATATTCGTGGGAGACTTACTATGAGAAACATGATGAATATGAGTCTACAATTTTTGGGCTAGGAATCACTTGGGATAATTTTATTGATTACCTCAAGGCGCAATACTACCTTGTTGGAAGCTATGATGAACAATACACGAGATGGAAAACTCTACTCCAGGAGAGAGACCAAACGATGTTGGAGTACACCAACATATTCCATACCTTACACACAAACATGGTTATTAAAGACTTTGAGTGGAAACTTCTCCTAAATTACCATAGTGGCCTACATAGGTACACCTAAATAGATAATGATTTCCTGGACATATCCTCACTGGGAGCTGCTTAATGATATGCTGTCAAGATCGAGAAAAATTTCAAGCAAAAGAATAAGCGATATTTTATTTCTGCAAACCCATCATAGAAGAAACACAGTAAGGGTGGCCCTAAATCCTAGAGAAAAGGACAAAGAAAGGATTCCCATCTCGAGGACAACCAGACAAAGACACAAGCAAAGAAGGGTAATGTAAAGTCGAAGGACACTGGAAAGTGGTGTGAGTTCCAAAAAATCCCTTGGCACAGTGAATGTTTCTCCAAACATTCATTGTTGGTTGAGACAAAAGCCTCAGAGTCAGATGCTGAATTAGACTTTGATTTAGAACTATATAAGGGGAAATAGATCATTGACACATAACCCGATGTTACCATTGCTACCACAAAAGTCGATCCAGAGGAGCCTAAATAAGGGGAGCACCTCTTCCACTCAAAGATGTGGGAGAAGGGGACCCCCCTCCATTTTATTGTTGAAAACAATAGCCAAAAGAACCTAATCTCAATAGAGATCATCAAGAGGTTGAACCTAATAATGATTCTGCATCCTCAACCATATACCATTAGTTGGCTCCACCAAGGATGAGACATTTGTGCCAACCAAAATGTTGCATGCACTACGACATCAAACCCTTCAAAGCCGAGGTATTGTGTGATGTTTCCCCTCTTGAATTTTGTGATGTTATTTTAGGACAACCATATATGTGGAAGAATGATGTTTTTTATGAATCTAGGCCCCGTAGTGTCATTATTATTTTTGGAGGTCAACTCTACAAGGTACTTGAGGAAGTCCCAACTACTGCAGTTTCTTTGATCTCCATGAAGCAGTGTAGAAAGGTGGTCTCTCAGATTGGGGTATTTGTCCTCTTTACGGTCTTGTCGAAAGGTGAATGGAAGGTCATTGCAACCACCAAAACCTTTGCATGAGGTCTCTACACAATAGCGACAGGTGGACAAGATAGTAGAAGAGCACAAATACATATTTTCCTTGCCTACTGGGGTGCCTTTACATTGTCAGGTAAAGAACTCAATTGATTTGACACCTGATGCTCCTCTTCCTAATGACCCTATATACAATCATTTTTTAATGGAGAAAGAAGAAATCAAATTCCATTTCTAAGAGATAATTATTAAGGGCCACATCAAACCAAGCTCCTCATCTTGCGAAAGCCCAATTGATTTGGTACAGAAGAAGGACAAGACATGGATACTTTGTATTGATTATAGAGCCTTGAATAATATCATAGTCAATAATTGAAACCAAATCCATTAGATTGATGATCTTCTCAATCAGCTCAAGGGAACCAAATTTTTCAGTAAGATTGATATGAACTCAGGTTACCACCAGGGGTTGATTGAGCAAATTGATGTATGGAAGATAACCTTAAAGTATAAAGAAGATCTCTTCAAGTGGCTAGTCATGCCTTTCATCTTAACTAATTCTCTAGCCACATTCATGCAAACGATGGATGATGTTCTTTTATAGAGGTCATTTGTGGTCATATATATGGATGACATCCTCATCTTTAGAAAAGGTTGTGATGAACATTTGAAGCACATTCAACAGGTCTTGGGAACCCCGCGACAACATAATTTATATGCCAATTTTCAGAAGTGTTCCTTCGAAATGAAGAGAATCCAATATTTGGGATACTTCGTGGACAAGTATCTTGTGCATGTGGATCCAACCAATATCCAAGTCATCTACGATTGGATAGCTGTGAATACACTGAACTAGCTCCACAACTTCTTGGGCCTCACCAAATTCTACTGTAGGTTTGTGTTGGGGTTCTCTCATGTTTCTTGGGCCCTAAGATAGGTGACCAAGGGTTGAGTGAAGGCCAAGTTTGTTTGGGTTGCATCACAAAAAAAACATTCGAGGATTTGAAAATTTTCCTACTCAACGCCAATCCTTATTCTGCCAGACCCGCAACAATCATTTGAGATTGATATGGATGCTTCAGATTATGTTGTTGGTGCAGTCCTCACTCAACATGGGAATCTGATGGTCTATCACATTGAAACAATATATGATTCTATTCACAGATACCCCACATATGACAAAGAGATGTACTCCATTATGCAGCCATGTCAAAAATTGAAGCACTACATTCTGGGGAAGGAAACAATCATCCACACTAATCATAGGCCTCTACAATTGTGGTGACACAAGGAAAGATAAATAATGGCTTCCATGAGAAGTGGTCCATGTACCTGCAAAAATTCCATTTGAACATCAAATATAAGAAGGACAACACAAACCATGTGGTAGACTCCCTTAATTGACCCATGGTTGTGGTCCTAACCATAATTATTAACTCATGTGGGAATGAGACCTATGTGTCACCACAATTATACAACAATGACTCTGAATTTACTGTTACTTATCAGACATTGAGTGTAGGAAAATAAGTGACATAATTTCATCTCTAGGATGGACCACTATGCCATCTGAGATATATTTGTGTTACTTCAAGTGAGCTTGAAAATATGATTTGGGAATCCCATTACAATCGAGCAACATGACAATTTGGCATGGAAAAAATAGTGACAATACTACAAAATCATTTTTATTGGCTGAAGCTTCGGTAACATGTCCAAAAGTATATCAAATCCTGCATTTTATGTGCCATTTCCAAATATGCCATCAAGAAACAAAGGCTATACACCCCTCTTCCTACTCCTGATAGGTCTTGGGAGTTCATCTCCCTAGATTACATGTATGGTATACCTTTAACCAATCATGGTAATGAATGTGTATTCGTATTGATCGATTATCTAATATGACGATTTGGGAACCCTTTAAGAAGAGTATCACAAATAAGGCCACCACTAAGATCTTATTTGAACACGTTTGGGTTCATTTTGGGCTCCCATGGACCATTAATTCAGATCGAGATAGTAGGGTCCTGAGTACTTTCTGGTCTAGACTATGGTCAATGATGGACACCAAGTTGACCAAATCGAATTCCTTCAACCCATAGACTAAAGGAAAAACAAAAGTAGTCCACATGATGATTGTCCATATCTTGAGGATGTACAATTCCAAACATTCGTGCACATAGGATGAGAGCCTTGCTTATGTTCAACATAGCTACAAAAAATCCCTCCACAACTCTATTGGCCACAACTCTTTTCAGGTGTGCTTGGGGTTCCATCCATTGGCCCCCATTCATGTAGCTCTGCCCATTGCAGCCACACAGGAAGAGTCCTCCCATGCTCAGATCAAGGCTAATCAAGCAACCATATTTTTTGAGTGAATCCATCATATCCAACAACAAATTCATTATATTTTGCAGAAAGCAATGCTAAGTAAAATAAGTGTCACCATCAACATTTGGTACCACACAAATTTTGGGTGGGAGATAAGGTATGGTTTCTTTTTCATAAATATAACCTCACAGGACCCCATCATAAATTTTACCCACTCTAATATAGGCCTTACACAATCACTAAGGTTATGTGTGAGAATTATTTTGAATTAAGTATTCTCCCTTTCCTTGGATTGCACCTTGTATTTTCCACCTCTCTTGGACACTTCAGATGCAACTGGGAACTTGGCCACTAAATAAATACATGATGAATTCATTGAACATGCGATAATTGATCATATCATGGACACCAAGATGAAGGGAACCCACCAACAAAACATCCAACTCTATTAGGTATTCAGAGTAGCGCAACTTCTTCACCAGGGAAAGTAGCTCACCAAGAGTTAGATTCAACAGAAGTTTCCCCATATGATGGAGGAACTTGACGCAATGGGAACCATTTCTTCCTAAGGGGGGAGGAATTATCCAAGTGGATACTAGTGGCCACTCTCTTGTTCCACTAATTCAAAATGGTTCCACATCTTGGTAGTTTTTCTATGGTTTTTTGGGTCCCAAACTTCTAGGGCTGTTTTGAGGAACTAAATGATGTTTTTTTGGTGCAACAAACCCTAACATGTAGCCAAAGTTAGATGCTAGGTCAAATGGAATGTGTACTTCTTGGATAAAAATTTATGATGAGGTACTGAGTGCCCCAAATGGAGATCATATGCAAAAATTGTGCCCTCGAGAAGTTGATGTATCAACTAACCACACCGGGGCCCACAAACCTTTTGGCATTTCATCTTTTGAGGTTAGTTCTTTGGATGTTTGGGGTTTTATCATTGATATTTTATGTTAAAAGGACTTTTTTCCCTCTTTGTAATCATTTTTTTGCGAATGAGTGTAGCCAACACATCTCTCTCTTAAGAGACAAGCTACTAGCATTCTATATAGCTTGTGTGCTTTGCATTTTATAGACTTTTGTATTCCAGAAAATCATTAATGGAATCTGATTTTAATTATATTATTGTGTTTCTTGCAATATCTATGTGTGTTTCCTTTTTATATCTTTTCCTTCTTATCATTCTCAATATAATCCAGATTAGTGGTATTAGATCAATCTACTCTTTGTTGTTTCTCTATGCATGTCCTTGAGAATGTCACGATATCGATAGTTGGGTCTCGAATTGGTTGTTTGTAGGGAAGAAAAATCCTTATGGCCCAAGCACCATCCAATGGAAGAATAAAAGAGATATGAATGAGCAGTAGATCCTATAAAACTATTTCTCGACGAATCCCTCGCGCGACAGAGGAACAAGATGATAGATAATTTATCCCTGATCCTTCGACAGTTGCCAACAATGATGAAGGCACCTTTAACCAGTCGTCACTTTGGAGGTGTGATTCTCTTTAAGGTACACATTAAATTTGATATTCCTTTATTTGAAGGCCATATAGACATCGACACTTTGGAGAAATGGTTAAGTCTGCTAGAGGGTTATTTCTTTGTCCAAATTTTTTCCAATAGTTAAAAAAATCACCTTCACGCTCCTTAAATCAATTCCCCATGTTAGATATTGGTGGGAGACTTACTATGAACAACATTTTGAAGATGAGTTTGCGATTTTTGGGCCAGGACCCACTTGGGTGGAATTTTTTGATGCCCTCAAGGAGTAGTACTATCTTGTTGAAAACTACGATGACCAATACATGAGATGAACAAATATATGATAGGAGACATACCAGACAGTGCCAAAGTACTTCAACATCTTCAATACCTTGTGCAAAAAGTTGGGTATTAAATACTCTATGCAACACTTGAACCTAAAGTACCATAGTGGCCTACATATGTACATTAAAAAATATACGGAGTTCCTAGACATCTCCTCACTAGGAGCTGCTTAGCGATATGATGTCAAGATTGAGAAAAAGTTCAAACAAAATAATAAGTGATATTTTAGTTATGCAAGCCCATCGCAATAGAAACACAGTAAATGTGGTCCTAATGCTTAGAGAAAAGGATAGAGCAAGGTTTACTAGTCCCAGAATTGCTAGCTCCAAACAATCATTGTTGGCTGCGATGAAAGTATCAGAGTCGAATGCCAACTCATAATTTGATTTAGAACTAGATAAGGGTGAATAAATCACTAATGAAAAACCCAATGTCACCATCACTACCAAAAACGTCCAGCTAGAGGAAATAGAGAAGCCGACATAAGGGGAGTGCCTCTTCCACTCACACATGTGGGTGAAGGGGACCCCCCTCCATTTAATTTTTGACAATTGTAGAAGAAAGATCCTAATATTATCAGAGGTCATCACAAGGTTGAACCTAACAATGATACCACATCCTCATCCACACACCATGGGTTGGCCTATTTAGGGATGAGACATCCACGTCATCCAAAAAGGCCGCATACACTACAACATCAAACCCTTCAAAGAAAAAATATTGTGTGATGTTTCCCCCCTTGAAGTTGGTGATGTTATTTTAGGAAAAACGTATATGTGGAAGCATCATATTGTTTATGAATCTAGGCCCCACAATATCATTATTACTTTGGGAGGTCAACTCTATAGAGTACCAGAGGCAGTCCCAACTATTGCGGTCTCTTTGATATTTGTGAATCAATGCAGAAAGGTGGTCTCTTACACCAAGAGTTTTATCCTCTTTATGGTCTGGTTGGAAGGTACTCCTTTGATATGACATATCTTGGTACTCTACATTCTTTTTTGGGTCATCAAGTATTACCACTTTGTGATGGCGTCATCAAGTATTACCACTTTGTGATGGATTTTTCATTTCTCGGTATAAATATGTGATGGATATGTTGACACATTTTAAGATGGTTGATTGCAAGCCTTGTGCTTCTCCTTTTCATTTTGGAGTGAATCTTACTAAAAACTGTCAAACACCTGCAGTCGATGCTACACTTTATCAACAATTGGTCGACAATATTATTTATCTTAATCATAGTCGATCTGATATTTCCTTTCATATTAGTTTGGTTTCTTGGTTCATGCGAGACCCCAAAGAAATATATTGGAAACAAGTCAAACGAATTGTTCGCTATATGAAGGGTACCACTTATTTTGGTATCAAGTATTGTCGAAGTTCAGATTTAATAGTCAGCTACACTGACTCCGAGTGGGCTGGTGATGGTGACGATTAGAAGTCCACTTCTAGCTATGTGTTTCACTATAGAACTGGACCTTTGGTGTGGTCGTGCAAGAAACAAAATGTAGTCTCTTTGTCGACTAAATAAGTCGAATATCATGGAGTCGTTGAAGAAGGGACTGAAGCCATTTTAATTTTCCAACTTTTCAAAGATCTTGGCCTTCTTTTTCCAACCTCAAATACAATCTACTGTGATAACTAGAGTGTTATATAGGTTACTAACAATCATGTTGCTCATAGTAAGATGAAGCATGTTGAGATCCATGCTCACTATTTGAGAAAATTGGTTCATGAGAATGTTGTCTCACTTGAATATTGTATAAAAAAAGATCAAGTTGTTTATATATTCACCAAACCTTTAGCTGAATCCATATTTTTCAATATTTGCATGATGCTTGGGATTCAATAAGTTGCAATTATGGGGGGTGCCCTAGTGATGT
>ML822283.1:7885-26449 GCA_009831015.1 Picea engelmannii | reverse complement strand
TTGAACATCAAGCATTTATGGTTTATCACACATATCATAGGTTGAGTCGGTTGAGAGGTCAACCTACATATGGATATAGTTGGTCGGGCAATCAACCAACACACCACACCAATCGGTCAAGTAGTCGACATGCCTGTCGCTTAGATAGTCGACCAATAGTTGAACATAGTCGGGCATTGGATCATCCAGGCTATAAATCAAATAAGAGTTGGATGTGTAGGATGTTGGGTCAAGTCTTGTAGATCTGAATTGACCGAGAAAATTTTGCAGAGTTAACTCTAAAAGTTGAAGGTTACATGTGGATAATATTTTCTAGATTTTATGGAAATCAATTAGATATTGAGGATATAAAAATAAGAATCTTTGGGTCATTATTATCAATAGAATTGCGATTATGAAATATATCATGGTGATTGAGATGTGCAACATGCATTGTGATGTGTTGATCACAGTGCTCTCTTCTTAAGTGTTGTAAAAGTGTCTTTAGACACCACGCTTTATCTTTGAAAATTTTCATTCATCTTCGATTATATATAGTATTGTGTCCTCTATTTCACGTCACATTCCACCCTATTTCCCAACATGGTATCGGAGCTGATGGTTTGAAAACCTTGACCTATTATCTAAAAATCTTGATGAGTCATATTTGTTGTGTGATTAACTCTAGGCCATTAGTTTGAGGATCAGAGCTTATTGAAATGGACTAGTCTGTTTAGATATCAAATATTGCTTCAAAGATTGATCTTGTTATTATGAATGGATCAAATTATGTAGTATGGGCATCGAATATGAAAATCCTAATGAAGAGTAAAGGAATATTGCAATATACAAAGGTGGTGATTCTATATCCAACAGATGATTAGGTGAAGTTAGTTGTTGGTGGAAAGAAGGATGAGGTTATAGGAGTCATTACGACCTACATATTGTGGGAGATTCATTTTCACCTCAGTGGAATCAACTATCCTCATCAATTTTGGAAGAAGCTAAAAAAATTGTTCGACAGAGTCGATGAGAGCCACATCATGCAATTGGAGAAACACTTGATCTATCTAGATCCTCATTCCTTTGAGAGAATGGAGGACTATTTCGCACATGTCAAGGAGCTCCAATTGAAATTGGGAAAATGTGAAAAGAACTACCAGAAGAAGGATGGAAAAATCATTGAGATAGTCCTGATGAAATTGAGAACACCATTCGATGTGTTCATGTAGAGTTTTCACACCAACTGAAAAGGATGCAAGGAAGATGGTGAGGATTACACCTTTGAATATTTCTGTGGTCTTTTGATTATTGATCAACATAGATTTCTTGGAGAAGGTAAGATTGGTGGTAAACACCAGGCACACTAGCTCAAGGGAAAGGGAAAGATGGATTCCAAGAATAGAGTGTAGTCTGATGTTTCTACACAGAAATTGACATACCATGACTAGGGACCCCAAAGACAACCATAATGAATTCAAAAGAAGAAGACATGTCAGGACTGTGGAAAGGATGGAAATGTGGAGAAAAAATACTATAATATGTGAGATGACTTAGAGGAGAAGGTTAAACACCTTGAAATAGATGTGTCTATTGTTCGTAGACCTGCTGATAATTTCACCTTCCAAGTCGAGAGTTCTTAGGCCTTGTTGTCTCATTATGTGAAAAATGAATGGGTTGTCTATTCTGGGTGCACTCACCATATGGCTAAGTATGCCAGTTTATTCATGAGACTAAATAAATATGAGGAGTGTAAAATCTACATTGTTGATGATTTTTCTCAGGATTTTGTTGGTCAGGGTGATGTTGCTTGTCAACATGGGAAAATTGTCAATGTCTACCATGTGCCAAACCTTAGTACCAATATGTTTTCTACTGCTAAATTGTTACAGATAGGTAATATTTTGGAAATTTGGTCATATTGGTTCTATGTTCATGATTTGAAGAAAGGTAAGTCGATTGTCCTTGGCAGGCTTCTTGACCCGACGAACAATTTGTACAATTTTCGTGTCTCGACTCGAACTGAACCTGAACCGACTGCACTTGTTGCTCACACTAATGAGAGAAGTCAAATTTGGCATGAACAACTCAGACATATGAATTTATGAATCCTATAGGAACTAGCAACTCAGAACATGGTTCTTGGTTTACCGAAGATGTTTCCCCCTGAAGGAGTCTGTAAGGGTTGTGTGATTGGGAAGCTTTATCAGGAACCATTCAACTCTGGGAAAGTGTGGCAAGAAAAAAAACCTACTAGAATTGGTTCAAAGTGATGTCTGATGCATCAATGTACCTTCACTGGTAGGTGCAAGGTACATTTTGACTTTCATTGATGATTTTTGTCGCTTCACATGGGTCTTTTTTCTGAAGAATAAGAACCTTGTCTTTGAAAAGTTCAAGGCGTTTCATGCCTTTGTTGAAAAGTAATGTGGTGGACCCAAAAAATGCTTGATATTAAACAATGGTGGTGAGTATGTAAATCGACCCTTGTAGGAATACATAATTTGATCTGACATTGACTGGAAGCGGTCGATTCCTCACACACATCAACAGAATGGAGTTACAAAATGAAAGAATCAAACATCAGTTGAAATGGCTAGATGTATTTTAGAAGATAAATACCTACCTACTCACTTCTGGGTTGGAGCAATCTACTATGCAAATTATCATCTCAATCACATATCGAATCAATTTGTTCCTTCCATGACTCCATTCAAACAATGTTATGGGAAGAATCCTTTAGTCAACCACCTATGGGTTTCACATGAGGTTTGGTTTCTAATCCAAACTTCTTGGCAATTGCTTCTGAAATAATATTAACTTGGGATCCACTATCAAACAATGTATCTACTTTGGTATGCTTGTTTATGACACCGATGTGGAAAAACTCACTTCTTTTCTTATCATAATTTTTACTTTCAAAATTAGAAGACTAAATAGAAGAGATAGAGATAACATTGGAAGATATACCTTGAAATCCCATAGCTGTGATATTTGTTTCGTCACCTGAGTCTGATCCCAGATCCTATTGAACTGTAGCAACATTATTTTGTTTACCCCTGTCTCTAAACTTTTTTGGTTGTAGTTCCAGATGTAATTTTCAACATCTAGCCTCATCATGTCCCTCCTTCTTGCAATAAGAACATGTAGGATTTTCACCTTCTTTCTTCATGATGTTTTTTTTCTTTCCTTTCCCTTTTCCTTTAAAATCGTTTTTAATAGAATTGTATGACATATTAGACATATCATCATGGACATTCTTTCATCTATATTCAATATTTATAGCTTGAACACAAGCTTCATCCAAATTAGTCGGATTAAACATGAGGATAGTATGTCGAAGATAACTATGAAAACCACCAATATACTTGAGAAGATTTTTTTGTGTATACAAAGGAATACCCAAAGTTAAATATTTCTTCCTAAATTCTTGAGTATAACTTTGAATGTTTTGTCCTTTAGCTTGCCCTAAGTTTTTATAATCCATAATTTCTTGTTGCATATAGCCTAATGGATAAAACTATTTCTTTAATGAAACAATAAACTCATACCAAGAGGAAATTATCTTACCCCTTTGAGAAAGATTGTCTTGGGTTCGACTCTCCCACCATATCAAAGTTGTGCCTCCCATTCAAAGAGTGACTAGTTGGATCTTTGGATTGTCATAGACAATCTTCTGAATCCCACAATAAATTTCAATCTTCTTGATCCAGTTATCCAACTTTTCTGGATTAAGTTCTACTGGCCCTTGACCATTTTTGGGACTGCGATAGATTGCCAAAGATGGAGAGCAACGTAAAGAGGAAATTAGGGAAGCAAGACCTATTTTTGGGTCCCTTTTAGGGTTTTGGGTTGATGTAAAGGGAAAGGGATGTCGGCCCGTGGGTTTACCCACGCTTAGGCCCATTTTGTAATCTATAAATAGATACTTAGGCAATGTAAGTAGAGGGTAGTAGTACATCTATGTGATGTATAGCTAAAGGCTTAGTGCTAGTAGCTAGATCTGTGTGATTGGATGTATATTGCAAGTGCTATGTGCATGATTGTAAGGAGATTGAAAAGCTAAGTGCAAGTTGTTGTAGTTTTGTGCTGAAGTGCAAGGAAGAAGGTTCTAGCGAGTTGCGCAGATCTTCTGTCTTGTTCGAAGTAAGGGTCACTGAAGCTCTGTGTTGTAACCGCTTGGCCGAGATAATATAAAGAAGATGACTTTGTGGATGTAGCCCCAGGGTGGGGGTGAACCATGGTAACTTTGTGTATTGTGCTCTATGCTTCGACCTAATGTGTTTATCTCCTTCTTGGCTAAGTGCTTGCTATGATTAAATATATCTAGTTATGATCTGTGCTTATGATATATGAATGGATGTTAGATCTGATATATAAGATGCTTAGTGCTTGATCTGCTGAATCTAATCTATATTTCTATGGCTAAGTACTGAATCATATTTACTCTAAGTATTCACTGCGATGCTCTGTGCTATCTGGGAAGTACCATAAGGGATAAATATTGATGAATGATCTATGCTAAGTGCCATGTAAAATATATAATCACAGATCAATGTCCCAGCTAAGGTTGCAGACATCTGAGTCCTGCAACCACCCCTGCCTCTACCTCTGGTGAGACTTCATTTGCTTCGCAGGTGTTGCCAAAAGGGCCGATAGTTAGGGTTTTTTTGGTGCGCTCTTGAGCATTGAACCCTGGGTCTGCCCCTATGCCAACAAATGGTTCTGTTGTCGGGACCTGGAACTATGATTGCTGGTAACTAAAGAAGAAAAATATTTGTGCGAAATAAGCTTTGTGCGTAGGTCGGTTTCCCTAGTGCGCAGTATTCTACTTTACCTACGAAGATTTGTGCCGAGAAAGAAAGGTCAGATCTGAAGAAAAGAGGTCAGATCTGCAAGAAAGAGGTTGATACTGAAGAAAAGAAGTGAGATCTGAACACTTTATGCTCTAAGAAAGGTAAAAGTAGAAATTTCCGCAGAAAAGAGGTAAGATATGTAAGCTTTAGCCCCTAGTATAGGTAAGAATAGTTCAAGTTTTAGATCTGAAAGCTTTGTGCTCTATAGAGGTAAGATAAGTGGAAATGTTTTGTTTCTGAAGCATGAATTTAGGTACGCTTGATAGATTTTGTCCTACCTTGAAAACTAGAGCATTGTTAGATAAAAGAAAGTTTGATATGAATAGGTTTGATAGGAATAGTGAAAGATATGTTATACCTATGCATAGAAATAATTTTTGGACTAACCAATGGATGCAGGATCCTAGAAAGAAATTTTTGCAGGCTAGCCATCATGATCCTAGCCTGCAGTACAAGAAGAGTTGGGGATCATGGATGAGAAAGAGAGGATTAACTCTTTGTTACAGTTGTAGAAGACCAGGACATCTTGCTAAGGAATTACCTGAGAGAAACCCTAGCTACCTCTGTTGTAAAGCTATGGACCATGAAGTATTGGATTGCCCTAGAATGATTGCTAGACTTGAAAAACTGAATATGGAACAAGCAAACTCTGAAGGAGATCAAGAGACTAAAATTATGGAAGAAACCCAGAAATAATTAGAGATCATGTTACTGAAAATAAAAGAAACCCTAGATGATCATAAGGATGCCAGTTTGTCAGAGATATTCAAAGAAAAGGAGAAAATCAAAGTAAGAATAGGAGACTTCAACATTGAATGTGCTCTGGATGAGGGAACACCGATGACCATTATGACAGAAATCACTTGGGAAACCCTAGGAAGGCTTGCTCTGGTCCCTTCACTAGGAACCATCGGATTATTTAAAGGTAAAATGGTAACCCTATGTGGCAGAATTACCCAGATAGCTATGAGTACCCATGGAACTTCGACAGAGGAAGAGTTCAAAGTCATTAGATTTATTGAGGATCGTGCCCCATTTCCATCTTTGTTAGGAAAGATCTGGATTGAAAAAAAACAGATCTGGAGGAAAGATGAAAAGGAAGCCCTAGAACAAAAGAAGCAAGAACTCATGGAATTTATGACTAGAAGGATCGCCTACTTGATGGAGGAAAAAGATAATAGATATCAGCTATTAAACACCAGGGACCTGGATGTCGAAGCTATAAGAGTGTTAGAGGAACCACAGAAGACCGAAATACCTAATCCATATGATGAAGGAGTATAACCCTTGGATCTGAAGAAAGAACCTAAGCAGCACGAAGTGACTATGTCGAGAGAAGATAAGACTCAGAATGGAAAAGGCTGACTGAGACTAAGCTCACTGGGAAAAAGGCTAGGAAGATAAGTAAGAAGAGGGCCAAAATCAGAAAGTTACAGAAGACTCCAGAGGAAACCTCGCAAAAGGAAAAATCACAAGAATTGAGCTTTGCCGAGATATCAGAACAACGACATCTGGCACTTCAACATGGTGCAACAATATAGTTGTTGGACCGATATACCCGTTCAACTTCCACCCTGAATGGGTCAAAAAGAAATTATGGGTTCCCACTAGACCATTGGACAGCACCAGAATGGATAAGAATAGATTTAATGAAGGCCCCATATCTGTTGCAAGAAGACCATTGCTAAATTTCCCTACTTAGTCCGTCGCACCATGCACTGAGAATACTTTTTTCTAAGTGAGAATTTGAACCCAAAACTTGAGATTACTTCACCCTATGATCATTGCCTTGTTCCCATACTGTTCATATTAGTCTCTGAATTCATTTTCACACCTAAGCTAGTGGACCCAAGCTTGTATGTTGGACGAGCTCAATGATGTTTTTTTTTTGTTTGTTAATTTGTGCAGGACCTGCGATTAACCTGTGGCTTGAGAAATCGCGACTCAGGGGGATCTAAGCCGTCAAAATCACCCGGGGATCGCACCCGGCCTGAGCCACACCAACCCTTAACATGGTTGGATTTTTTGTCCCCGCAGGTTTCGAACCGGTGACTTTAACATCACGGAGTGGCTTAACAACACACTCCGTCACCGACTGTCCTACACCTCGGGGATGACGAGCTCAGTGACGTTGAGAAAGTAGTTGAAGAAGTTTTGATTGACCTAATGGCTGAGAGAGTCATGCTAGAGAGAAGGATGTCTACAGGTGTGCAAGCATCATCTACAGGAGGAGTCCAAGCTTCTCCCTCCACTGCTCACGGAGCAGGACCTTCCAGAATCACGACCGAGACAAGAACAAAGCAGAGAGACGATATTACAAATGCCAAGATGATCCCACGCATTTTGCCGGTTTACATACCACCTTTGAGCGGCAATATTAACTGTGACAGTGTACCCAGATAATTTGAGTACACCTTGATCACCGCGTATATTCCGAAAGGGTGCGTGCAGTACATGTTGACTAGGATAAGCTTGCAACACTGAAATTTAATGATTTTAACCTTGGATATCGCAAAACCTACAACATGTTAGCTCCGCATAAATACTTAACCAAGACCAAAGGCATAAATCCTAAAATTCTCTCGCAATCCTAGACCCATAACCTCACGCAGTCCACACTGCTCAATGTAATGAAGATCCCTCACTTCGGCAGACACCAGGAGGTCAACGCATGCGTCAGGTTGTTGTTGTCTTGCTACCACGACGGATACTTATGGTTGGACCACCGAATCACTGTGGATTTGAATCTGATCAATCAGATCACAGGACTTAGCATGCAAGGCCTTGACCCACAGGACTTTTACCCAGGCAAGACCTCAGACCGAGCACTAGCACAACGAATAAAGGAAACTTATGGTGATGTAGAGAAGGGTACACTAGGATACAAGGTAGCCTCTATCCATAGTGGCACAGTGCACCTTTCATGTCAGCTGATCGCAGGAAATTTAATTCGCAAGAACAGACCAACACAGGTGACTGGCTTCGTAGTTGACCTCACAGGGAAGTGCGCTGAGGGACTATAGATGAATTGGGCACAATATCTTGTAATCCAGTTAGAGATGGATTGAAGAGGAGGGAAAGACCAAGGGTATGAGTTCCACTTTAGTTGGTTGCTCATACTCATCGCTTTCATCGCTTGGGAGCTGCCAGAGGGAGCCACTTTTCCAGAGATCGAACCTTTCGAACCACTAGCAGCGAAGTTCTGTACGTTGTGGTACTCCAACGACATGAACAAGAAGTGGCAGTCCAATGTTGTCTTCCACACCTACTTCAACCAACTAAATAATGCAATTCATTCTACACCATGAATCACCCCAAACGTACTTCATAGGTTTAGACCTTTGATGAAATTTAGTGTGGACTACCACTTCACCTATATTACAATGTGTGGTGATGAACATAAACATCAGCTCCAATCCTACTACAAGCTGACAAAAGATGACTTGGAGGAGATTACCAAGGAATGGTCGATGAACCTCGTTGCAGTGGACCCCGCAGACATGTCTGACGAGGAAAGCCCTAAAGCTATGTTGAATACACCTAGGCCAAGCAAGACTAAGAAGGATGAAAAATTTGAAGATATCCCTAGCACGTCCACGAAGACTACTTCGATCTCACCTATGTAGGGAGGTGATGGTGACGAGCTAGGCGACACAGAAGTGGAGCAAAACAGAGGCGAGGTTATTCCACCTAGAGAGGAGGAGGATCCCTCTATGAAAAGAAAGATTACACCACCGAAATCCTCCTCCCAAAAGAAATCTAAGGCCACCTGGACCACGCTTAAAACTACCCTTACCTCGAATGACTTCGACTTCTTAATTTCCGCACTGAATGATGTTTCACTAGAGTTCGTAGAAAAGAAATAAGCAAAGCAGGAGGAGCTATTCAACCAAATCTAGGGCAAACTTAAAGAAGTGCAATAGGCACTCCAGTCCAGCCAAGGAGTTTCTACAACGCCCTTGATAAGCGGAACAACAGGAATAGGTGATGAGCCCACTCAATTACACTAGATCATTGATCAAGTCGAAGCTCACCTTCGACGAGCTCAAGAAGAAACAACACAAGCCACCCAGGCTTTGATGCAAGCACCAAAAGCACTTCTAGAACAACAGAATGAAGCAGAATGGGAAAATATTGCCTTGAAAGTGAAGTGGGACGAGGAAAAGGAACAGTTTCTAGCAGAGCAACTTGAAGTACAGGAAAGGGTTCACAAAGAACTGTACTCTGTGACGGTCATAGAAGTGAAGATGGATGATCGTCTCCGATAGTAGGTGAACCAACTGGAAGAAGTAATTCAACAACTCCAATAGTGCATCACGGATCTGGAGCTCTGCACCGTGCCCGAGACCCCCTAAGAAATAACAAATATAAGAGAGGCTACTGCTCGAAGCGCAGTTGGCTGATTAAAAACCTTTGCCTTGGAATTCAAGCAGCTAAGTGTTAGAAGCACCTAGACTTATGAAACCCTCACGGGGAATCTAGAATTGCAGACATTGGAGGCACAACTCCAAGAAGCAAAGCAACATGTAGACACGCTACAGGCATAGATAAAGACTTTGACCCCAGTAAAAAAAATGAATAGGTTCGCAGAACAATGAACAACCCAACAACAGGTACATACGCTGCAAAGTAAAGTGATGGAAGTCTCCCAACGAATTCAACCAATCCAAGAAAAGGCATGCCAAATGTTCATTGAACTTGAAAACTAGGGAGTTGAACTCGAACAGGTTGTCATCACTGCAGAACAACGCTTGGAAGGACCGCTCAATGAAACAGTGATCCAGGAATTTACTCAGCAAGAGGTTGTCGCATTGTAGTAGCTCGATCCAAGCTCGAGGCATTCGAGGCGGAATTGATTAGACCTGAGTGACTCGGGACGAGTCACAAGTGATTTTTGGGGGCCTGTTGGCCCTTGACCAAGTTTTGAAGAATACTTGGTCATATTTGACTATTTTTGGGACTGCGACAACTTGCCAAAGATGGAGCGCAATGCAGAGAAGAAATTAGGGAAGCAAGACCTATTTTTGGGTCCCTTTTAGGGTTTTGGGTTGATGTAAAGGGAAAGGGATGTCGGCCCGTGGGTTTACCCATGCTTAGGCCCATTTTGTAATATATAAATAGATACTTAGGCAATGTAAGTAGAGGGTAGTAGTACATCTATGTGATGTATAACTAAAGGCTTATTGCTAGTAGCTAGATCTGTGTGATTGGATGTATATTGCAAGTGCTTTGTGCATGATTGTAAGGAGATTGAAAATCTAAGTGAAAGTTGCTGTAGTTTTGTGCTGAAGTGCAAGGAAGAAGGATCTAGAAAGTTGCGTAGATCTTCTGTCCTGTGCGAAGTAAGGGTCACTGAAGCTTTGTGTTGTAACCGCTTGGCTGAGATAATATAAAGAAGAATACTTTATGGGCGTAGCCCCAGGGTGGGGGTGAATTACGATAACTTTGTGTATTGTGCTCTGTGCTTCGACCTAATGTGTTTATCTCCTTCTTGGCTAAGTGCTTGTTCTTATTAAATAGATCTAGTTATGCTCCATGATTATGATATATGAATGGATGTTAGATCTGATATATAATATGCTTAGTGCTTGATTTGCTGAATCTAATCTATATTTATGTGGTTAAGTACTGAATCATCTATAGTCTAAGTATTCACTGCGATGCTCTGTGCTATCTGTGAAGTACCATAAGGTCTAAATATTGATGAATGATCTATGATAAGTGTCCTGCAAAATATATAATCACAGATCGGTGTCCCAGCTAAGGTTGTAGACATTTGAGTCCTGCAACCACCCCTATCTCTACCTCGGGTGAGACTTCATCTGCTTCGCAGGTGTTTTCGAAAGGGTGGGTAGTTAGGGTTTTGTTGGTGCTCTCTTGAGCGTTGAACCCTGGGTCTGCCCATGTGCCAACAAGTTCACCATCATAAATTGGAAACCCAAACTTAATATCAAGTTTTAATAAAGACAAATCAAAAAACATTTTCTTAGAATGTTTCTTTTACTTTTACTTTTGTTCCCGATGGAATCCCTTCCTCACCCTTATTTTGATCCTTGTACAGTTCTTCCACCATAGATTTCATTTTCATGAATGCTTCAAAGAAATCCTCCTCAAAACCAAAAGGATGTCCTTATCTCATTGACCCCATTTATCTTCTTTGGAATATACTTCCAATTTATGGATTAACTTCTTCAAGCAATCCTTCACCACACTTGAGCTTGAGCATGATTAACATTCACCACTTTGCAAATCCTTCCAAGCTTTCTCTCATACCAAACTTGATCTAGAAACATTGACTTACTTGCAAATTATAAATGTGAATTAATTTGGCTCAACACACAATAACACTTAGTGAACAATTAAGAATGTTGATTTGAAGAAATGAACAACAGAAAGATAAGAGACAAGACAAGAACAAGGTTGTTAACAAAGTTCACCCATCCTGGGCTACATCTCCAGGTCCGCTTCCAATGAGTGACCATTCCATTAAGATTTAAAATTCTTAATTACATCAAAATTGGACTTAAACCTACAACAATATTATCCTCATATCTACTACAAATGGTTTCATAGCCCAACAAAACCCTTTCCCACTCTTATTTTTCTAAAATTGGCTTACAATACCCACTTCTTGAAATTTTATACAGGAATAACGTCTGCATATAAAAACATTATACACCAATCCTTTCGAATTCACCATCGTGGCATAATGCTAAGGCCCAAGATTATATTATATAGGTCACAGGTTCAACCCCGTGCCTGTTGGGATTTCAATCCATCCAAATTATTTGCAATATTACCAAATTAAATAGAATTATACTTGAATGCTATAATAGGTCCGACCGTTTGGCATGTTTTTAATGTGATTGGTTTGTTTGGGAAAAGTTCACAGGGTCAAGCCCAAGGACCTCCCCCTTTAGCATGTCAAAAACCACCTTAAATAAATATTTTTGGCTATCCATAATAAGTTCCTCCCATGGTATGTTGGTTAGATAGTTGGTTTGTTGCGGTGAGGTCGGGGGTTTGATTCACCCTCTTGACCTTTCCGAAGTTGATAAGGCCCTTCTGGAAAAATTGGGGCTACCACGTGGAATCTTTCGATTGGCCCACATGGTGGCTCTTGTACCTTGCACAGTTATCCCACCACATCAATGCCACACTAGCCTGCCATGTCAACCTACCTCATCATCCTTCATACACCCAGTCAACATGACACATTAGCATCCATACAACCAAGTCAACATGCCATGTCATCATTTGTACAACCCAGTCAACATCCATACGATCTAGTCATCATGTTACATTAGCATCCGTACAGTCCAACAAACATGCCACATCAACATATGTACTACCACATGTCTCATATGTACTGCCACATGTCCTGTCTGTACTGATACGTGTCACTATTTGGTGATGCCACATGTCATCCTTGTCCTCCTTTTTCCCTATTTGACCAAAAATTCAGAATGCCATAAATTTCTCACACGATGTCTAATTGATCCCATTCAAGTTGCGTTGGAAAGATCTCAATGAGTTATTCAAAATGCATACCTTTTCATAAACCTTTGAGAATTTTTTTTTTTATGGGTAAAATTCCACCAAGATCACCCAAGCTTCTTCCAATGATCTATATAACAAAGGCTAGTCTTGAGCAAGAAAAGGAGGAATCGAGAGTATTTTTATGTTGTTCATTTGCAGAGGAGCTCTTCCTATCCATCACAACTAGAAATCATAAGTGCTTAGCCTGATCAAGAAGCCAAGGAGGAGCAAGGAGCCAAGGGAAATTTACATATACATCCAAAGGTATGATAATTTGATGTAATTTCCTTATGATAATTTAATAGATCAATGGGTTTCCCCCAAATTATTTGTGTTTCATTGTGTAAATACTTGGATTTGAACTCATGATTGGTATATCATGCTAGATCTAAATAGAAATATTTATTTCTAACACTATGAGGAATAGGATATTGGTGTTATTTGTTGCTTGTGTGCATGAAGTAGGTTGTAGAAGCTGGAGCTTCATTTCAGGAGTTGCAATAGTCAAGATACAAAGGAACAACCTTCAAAGACAAGGTATGCTAATCTATCCTTTCTTGGTGTAAAAGAGACTTATCCTAGATCCAGGAAACCATTGAAATATAAACTTCTCGTTTCTATCTAGGATCAATAGGCGGATCATAGGGAGATATTGTTGATCATTCAATCAGATCCCTATGATATTTATCCCATAAAAAAACCGATGACTCCACTGGGGATCGAACCCAAAATCTCTGGTTTCACAGACGAGTATGGGATAAATATCATAGATCCTTATGAGTTTTTTTATGGGATAAATCTTACAGGGATATCACTGAATGATTAAAAAAATCTCTCTAGGATCTACCTATTGATTATAGAAAAAAAGAAGTTTATATTTCTATGGTTTCCTGTATCTAGGATAAGAAATCTCTTTTACACCAAGAAGGAATGGACTAACATACCTTGTCTTTGAATGTTGTTCCTATGTATCCTAGCTATCACAACTCCTAAAATTCAGCTCCAACTCCTACAACCAACTTTATTCACATAAGCAACAAGCAACACCAATATCTTATTCCTCCTAGTGTTAGAAATCACTAGTTCTATTTATATCTAACATAATATACCAATCACAAGTTCAGATCTGAGTATTTGCACAATGAAATACAAATCATTTGGGGGAAAACCATTGATTTATTAACTTATCATAAGGAAATTACATCAAATTATCATACCTTTAGATGTAGATGAAAATCTCCCTTGGCACCTTGCTCCTTGTCCCTCCTCAGTTTCTTGATCATGCTAGGCACTTTTGATTTCTAGATGTGATGGATAGGAAGAGCTCCTCTACAAATGGAAAACATATCAATACTATTGATTCCTCTTTTTCTTTCTCAAGACTAGCCTTTGTTATATGGATCGTTGGAAGAGGCTTGAGGGAGCTATGTTGTAGCCTTAATTTACACCCTACAGGACAAAAAGGATCTCATGAGAAGATGATATTCAAACCATATGCCTTGCTTGATATTTATGCATTTTTTGGAGGTCATCATGGGTCTAATAGGGAACAACACACGATGATCATCGTACATCAATAGTAGTGCAACAAGCGATGATCTGTCAAACCTTCTAGATTCATGGAGTTATGAAAATCTATGTGAGGGATGAGTTGTATCTTCGTGGAATGAGCCTTGAAACTCACAACATTCGAGTCTATAGTGGTCTCAAGGTATAGAATCTATCCCAAGACTCTTCCAAGGATCTGTATAACAAAGGATAGTCCTGAGAAAGAAAAGGAGGAATCAAGAGTATTGTTATGCTGTCCATTTGAAGAGGAGCTCTTCCTATCCATCACAACCAGAAATCAAAGTTCCTAGCTTGATTAAGAAGCCGAGGAGGAGCAAGGAGCAAGGAGCCAAGGGATATTTGCATCTACATCCAAAGGTATGAGAATTTGATGTAATTTCCTTATGATAATTTAATAGATCAATGATTTTTCCCCAAATGATTTGTATTTCATTATGAAAATACTTGGATATAAACTTGTGATTGGTACATTAGGTTAGATCTAAATAGAACTAGTGATTTCTAACACCATGATGAATAGGATATTGGTGGTGTTTGTTGCTTGTGTGCAGGAATCAGGTTGCAAGAGCTTGAGTTTCATTTCAAGAGATATAACAACCATGATACACAGGAACAACCTTTAGAGACAAGGTATTCTAATCTATCCTTTCTTGGTGTAAAAGAGATTGTTTTTCCTAGATCTAGGAAACCATAAAAATATAAAATTATTTTTGCCTAGGATTAATAGGAAGATCCTAGGGATATCTTGTTGATCATTCAGTGAGATCCCTATGAGATTTATCCCATAGCAAAACTGGTGACCATAGTGGGAGAATATTCTCTAGTTTGAGTCTCTTTGCAAATCCTTTCCTCTACTTGTTTATGATTTTATTTTATTTTTCTTTTATAGAATTCTCTAGAGTCTAGATATATCATATCTGGTAGATCTGAGACAGATATGATACTTATGAGATAGATCTAATAGACATGGAATAGATCCATCCTTTCCTATAAACCAAAATTTGTCTACATCATCGCGGGTTTAAGTATATTGGTCACTTGATGATTATCGTTGGTTGACTAGCCTACATCCTACGATGATCTATATAAACTACAAAATTGTAGAAATACCTAGGCTTGTGAAATTGGATTGGTTCCTCTAATCCATTAATTCTGTGAATGGTCTATTCTAATAGTGATCTTACCTCTTTTTGAGTTATTTTGTCGCATGATTTTATTTCAAGTAGTGTTTTGAGTGCATTAGTGTGGCATATTTTCATTTCTTGGATATGTTTATTTTTTGACTGAGAGAGTTAGTGAATTTGAGAAGAGGACCCAACATATATGAACATATCTAGTATTGTTTGATAATTCTTTCATTAGTTTTCCCTTTGTAATTGTTATCGATTTCTAGACCAACCCTCTTAGGTGATTTTTGGGTGTGATCTTGGCAGATACATTGGATTGGTATGATCCAACATCACTTCCAATTTCCTATAGCCCCTTTTCTTGTTGTTGTTGTTTTTTTTGTTGGTTTTCCTTTTTGCATATGTATATTCACTTAGATCTAGTATATTTTTTCATCACAATTGGAAAATATAACAAAAAAGAAAAAAATGATCTGCACTCATGACTGCTTTTGAAGCATTGGTGAAAAGAGTGCATTGGTTCTTCATTCTGTGGTTTAAAATTCCTGGAAAATGTTTTAGGTCTGAACCATGTGTTGGTTTCTAGGTGCATGTGAGTTTGTGTTTCTAAAGTTTGCAAAGAAAAGGAAAAAGTCTTTCTCCCTCCCATAGCTAGAGTTCATGAAAGTGAATGAATTGCATCATCATTTTTTGCATTTTCCTGGTTGGGTCAAGAGTCATAACATCACCAAAAGTTCCATATACTTCCCTTGGAATTAATAAACAACCATAAAAAGAAAACTCATCATATCAAAAAATTTAGACACTTTTTATTTTATATTGAACCAAAATTAGATAGGATTAGGGCCTTGGAATATGATTGGAGAGTAAACTGTACAAGGCCATGAAAATGAAACTTAGGATTCATTAAAGAGTGAAAAATCCATTCTTGCAACCAGTGTGTTGGGGGCCTCCTATAACATAGGATTTAATCACGAGGTCACATCAAGGAAAGTAGGGAGATTACCCCTCTCTTGTTGTTTTAGTGTTTGTAGTACCGCTTCGATTGATATGTATACATGGGTTTCGTTCGTGTCTCAACTTCAAATATTCGAGCTTAGTTACCCTACCCTTACGTGCGGTCAAAACTATGAATGTTTGCCTGGTCATTGATTGTGAGGTGGTAGCCTTAGTGACCTTTCCTAGGTATCCATAAAGGTGACTTTAGGTGGGACGTGCCTATAGTACTTGGGGAATATGTCATTCAAGGTCATATTTCCCCCAGAGGGTGCCCACCTTAATAAAGGGTTATTGTACCAGTGAGGGATGTTTCACCTAGATCATCGTAACTGCTCCTCATACATTTTCTATCCAATCTTGTGGGGACTTTATCTCCCCCATAGGATTGGTTGTCGGAAGGCCCCTGAGGGAATTGGTTTTCTTGTTGTTAGCCTATATTTATTAGGGGCACATACCTTAGGGGAAAATTCTCATCATGAGGTGGCTTTCCTTTTGTTAACATGTCCAGTCCCGGGGGTTTCTTCCCTAGGACTAATTTTGGGAATGGTTTTTCTGTAGGATTCACATTTACGCCTAGGGGTAACCCCTATGGGGACATCTTTGGTTCTAGGAGAAGTCATTCTCTTGGAAGTGCCACCATTCCACCGGGAACTCAATCTTTGGGAGATCCTCAATCCTCTAATAGTACAAATATAGGGGGACCACAAGGTCCATCTGGGACAATAGAGACTTCAACTCCCTCTCAGTATTCATTTTCTCATACGGTATTTCCCTTCCTTGAAATTTTATACTTTCTTGGTTTGTCGCAATTGAAAAATGAACCTATATCAAATAACCCTTCATGGCCGACAATGCATTCCAAGCTGCCATATGATATCTCAAAGTTCGACATAAAACTGGGAGAAGACACATCAACACACATCATGACATACTGATCCGAAATCGGATTCAGAAGCCTGTCAGGGCATGAAAAATGCTCAAAAATGAAAGTGCTCGGAATCCGACGAAACCAACACCATTGCGTCCGGCTTGTCTTCCTGATTCCGTTGGTATAATGTTTTTTGTCAAACGGAGTCTGTATGAAAAAGTTATCGCGTTCTGATCGGAAGCCCAAATAGGGAAAAAGTCAAAGGTCAACTGGTCAAAACGTCAACGCTGATGTCATCATGCTGACTGTGCAGGAGATGACGTGGCACTCTCTGACTGATGGTGATTGGACAGGTTTGCTGACAGGGCAAACATGTGGCAGGCAATTGGAACAGTCAATGGTTGACAAGTGGCATTTGTCCGTCGAATGGGAAAGTGCCACGTGGCCCAGTCATGGACAGCCACGTGGCACCCAGTCAAAGTCAAAGTGGCAGGTTTCAAATTTTTTTGGGGTCCATGGGTTTTGAACCCATGACCAACCACTAAGCCTAAGCGCCTTCACTTTAGTCCTGTAACCAATGCACCACATTAATTTATGTTATTAAAACCCACAATATTAATTATATTGTATGGTTATGCGCATAAAGGAGGAGAGGGGCCAGCGCTTAGCCCTTTGGGCTAAGCGCTTGGCCATATGGAGTCCATATAACCTTGCCAAAGGAGCGYGCGCCCAAGACTAAGGGGCTAAGCCCGAATTTAACCAATTTATGGTTATAAAGTAGGTTTTTCCAACCACTTTTGAGTTTTTAATGTAATTAAACTCATTTTTAATGTAATTAACTCATTTTTGGGAGTTATTGGGCATTTTTAGAGCCTAAATTCGTGGAGGAAGTTGGAGATGGATAACCAACTTCCCCACTATTTAACCAAGGCCATTTTGAGGCCAAGGGGGAGCCTTTGGAGAGCTTTTGGACAGCTTTGGAGAGCAATTTCAGAGCAGAGATGCTGAGGCAAGCCAAGTCAAACCCAGTTTGAGGCAGGGAGACCGTTGAGGAGGAGATGTTGTCGGACGATTTATGAGAGCTTGGGACATCCGATTCAGGTGCCGTTTTTTGTGCATGGTTCCAGAGATCTGGGCGAACAAGACCAGATCAGTCTGGAAGCCAATCGACATTGTAAAGATGTACTATTAAGCTTTCGAAAAGAAATAAAGAAGCCTCCCTCACAGAGAAAAGGCCCGGAGACATAGGCAACGTTGCCGAACTCCGTTATCAAACTTGTGCATTATGGTTTGCTGTTTTCATTGTTTTTCAGATCTGAAATTATGTTAATGGCTGTATAATTCATTTATTTTCTCACTCTTCATTAAGTTTTCCAATGGTCAATTAATGCATGCTAAGTTTAAAAAACTCAACCATAGTCATTCCAAAAATCCTGACGGATCAAGTGGTATCAGAGCTAGTTGACATTTGGAATTGAGTTTTGCATGTTAGCCAGGGAAGAGCACATCTCAAAGAGGAAAATGGCATCTACAGGAGGACATTCTCAAGACGAGAAGGAGTTCAGAGATTCGGTGTTTGCCATGGCCGAGATGGTGAAGGTGTTGTATGAAGACTACTTGGAACGAA
>ML822282.1:79235-131840 GCA_009831015.1 Picea engelmannii | reverse complement strand
TTCCTGAAGAGAGAAGGGAGAAGAACTTTTCCTGAGAAAAGAAGTTGCATTTTCCTATGTAAAAACCTTATAAAAAAGGAAGTTCGCAGGTTGCTATATAGGCAGGGTGCGAGAATGACCCATTCTCGCAGGTTTCACTATAGACAGGGTGCGAGGTGTTCATAGGTTGCTCTATAGCTAGGGTGCGAGAATGCCAGCACGTGGGAAAAATGAGCGTTTTCTTGAATCTTCTAGAAGGAGAAACTTCTATGGCGAGGTGGCATCCGAATGGTTTGGATCTTACTCGCTTTCATGATTTAGTGGGATCATCTTAACCTTCTCACCTTATCCTCTTCAACTTATAAAAGGAGAGGAGTTCTCATGGAGAAAGTCAGCTTTTGGTTAGCTTGAGCTTTTGTTAGCTTGTGGGTTCTTATTCTTGAGCTTTGTTAGCTTTGGCTTGGTTAGAGTGGCTTTGAGATTTTCTTTGTCAAGATAGATTGTGAGTAGTTATCAGATCTATGGTTTCAGAATCCTTGGAGAAAGAAGTGTGTGGGGAACGAAGGACAGTTGGAAGGGACCTTACGACATCAAGGCAACGGTTTTAATCTCTCTTTCACATTTAATATGATACAGTAATATGTTTCTTTCCCATAAAGTTAGATTTACTTTATTACATAACTCCTTGATCATATGTATAGATTAGCTATTGAATATATTATTTGCTTTCACTTTGGTTGGTTTGTGCTGTTTTGATCTTGACTGCACGAGAGCGCTGGAGCGAAGCAGGAGCAACAAAGATTAAGGAAGCGATTACAAGGTATGTCTCTTATTCTCACTTCCAATTTAATTCAATAGTTATATCTAGGGAAAGCGATATATTCTGTCCTGTTTTGTTCTAGATCCAGGTGGATCTAGGGAGATCGGTTCGTGTCCGCACCTACAGATTAATCCTAAAACAAAATTGGCGACTACACTGGGGAACGGATTGTTTCCTAGTTAGTCTAGTTTCCCTTGCTTTGATTGCTTGTTTTCTGGTCTTTGAGTCTGTGGGAGATCCATCAAGACTCTCTGGATTTGAAAGTTCACTCAAAATATTTGTCTTTTTTCAAAATTTTGTGTTTACAGACATTCTCGCACTGTACCCTTTATTGGCATGCGAGAATTATCTGAGTTCGCACCCTACTGTGTAATCCAGTGCGAGATGTTCGCACCCTACATGTGTCTAGCCTGCGAACTCCACTAAAGTTCGCACTGCACCCTATAGCTAGGTTGCGAACCCATTTGAAATTTGTGTTTGGAATTAGGATATCCTATTTTTTGATGCCCAGTTTTTCTTTGATCAGCTGGATTGAACTTTTTGAGCCTATATTGATCTGTTTACAGTCTGCTTGACATTCTTTGAGTTGATTTTAGCCACTTTTGCTTTGTTTGGTTTTGAAGGATTAATCTCTTTCTTTGAGTGTCTTTCAATTACAAAGCGTGTGTTTTCTTTACAATTATTTAGGGAAAGATCAGATTCCTTCTGAATAGTTCGCTTTAAAAGAGAACTTTTAGTTTGGGTTTCTTTGTTTTAAGAAAGTTCATTATTGCTTTTAGTGAAATTTTTGAAACAAAAAGATTTAATCAGGGAACTGAATCAAATCCCAAGTATGGTTATTTACCAGGATATTCATTTCCTCTTTCATGCCTTGCTCCCACTTCTTTTTAGTGTCTACCTGCATTGCCTCTTCATAACATTCCGGTTGACCAGAATCGGTCAACAATAAATAATACAATGAATGATAGTATCGTTCATGGGGTCTACTTAACCAGGTAGATATTCTAACAACACTTGCAAAAGTTTTAGGTACCTGTTGCTCCTCTTGTTGTACATTTTTATTTTTTGGTACCTTTGGAATTTCTTTTTCAGTGATCTCGTCAAACACTATGTATTATGGTTTTTCTTTTTCCTACTTCTTTCCCTGTAACTGATCTTTGTACATGAACTTTTCATTAAATATGGAATCTCTACTCCTAATGATTTTTTGATTTCATAATCCTGTAAGCGATAACCAAAATCATTAACACCGTATCCAATAAAGATACAGTTCTTGGATTTTGCCTCAAGCTTTGTTCTATTTTCTTTATCAATGTGGACAAATTCTTCACAATCAAAAGTCTTCAAAAAATAATAGTTTACCTTTTTACTTGCCCATGCCTTATGCAGACCCCCTATCCCTCCTAATGGTTGCACGACCTCCCGGTCAGGAACTTATGATTCGAGGCCGAATTGGCTCTCCTGGTTCCGAGCTCGAACCTCCCTCTTCAAATCCACAGGTCCTTCTTTGTGTTTTCTTGCGCAACCAAGCACTAGGCTCACCCTCTCCACTCCTCGTGACTATGGGCACGACCACGGACTTGGCCAAAAAGGCACGTTGCATTTCACGACCCCATGCTTTTCAATACGACGAGTCCTTGGCTCCTCCAAGTCCCGAATGCCGAAATTCCGATGACACGATATCTACGACTCAGATCTCTCTTGGACTGACGACTATGATTATTTTGGCGTTTCGTGTTTTGCGACTTCGCCCTGCGCAAAATCTACTCGCTCCTCCACCCGGTCACCGAAATCACGAAATCTCCCCTCACTACAGATCAAAGGCTCTAGGCCTTTGAAGATTTGACGGCTCTGATCTTTTCGGGGTTCCACCGATTGAGAGTCCCTACACTATTGACCCTTGTACCCTCGGTTTTCGAAATGCCGAAAGCTTGAGGCACTGGATCAACGACTCACAATGCCCTCCAGATCTATGCTCAAATCTCTTCCCCGTCACTAACCTCCTCGCAACTCCACTTGATCCAACGGATTGCGGGGTCTCGCGTTCCTCCTCGAAGCTCTCCACTATCCGTTCAGAACTTTGAGATATCCCCTCCTGGATCTATGCAGTGTTAAAGCCTGTGCACCTACCTCAAGTTGGATGGTCTGCGGGATTCTCCACCGTGATCCAATGCTTGACGATGCTCTTCCTCCTGAGCTTTTACTCGCTTCAGACTTAGAATATTTTCTAAGTCTTCGAAGGTTCGACCTTCACTTCTTCCGGAGAATTGGTTCCTGGATCTCGATAACACTTTTCGATGTGTTATTCCCCTTGAGCTATGTCTAGTCCAGACTTCGATTTCTTGCACACTCCTTGCATCTAAGGGATTTCGATAACTCAGATCCATGGGATTTCTCACAGAGAAATTCCTACCGATTTCCTTGCGTTCCTCTCTGGCTCGATGCACACCTTGCAGAGCTTCAAATGAAGAGAAATAATTGAAACTGGAACAGTAACATGCACAGTTCCATTCACTTGTTCATGAAAACAGAAACGACAGGAAAACACACATAGTCCACACACCATACATTTGGATCAATTTTCCTTCTGTTATATTCACAAGTGCCGAAATGGCTACCAAATACATTCAAATTAGAGTAACTCAAAAACTGAGATCCCTGCTAACTCGCAGTTCTCTTACAGCTAATTTCTCTCTATATTGCAACCTCTACAACTAGGCATGCCAACTTGTACTTAACTCCAAAATATTTCTAGGGTTTCCCCTGGCTACTTGCCTACTCTAAAATTCATCCTATGGTATCCTAGTTCAGTCACATTCTAGAGTCGTAGTGGAAACTCCTGCTTTGTTTATGATTTTCAAAACGTGTCTCAAAGGGTAAAATTTGGTGCTGAGTTAAAGAGGATTTAAAAATTGGCTGCAACTGCCAACGTTGAAGTTCTCTAAGAACTCTCACGTGTTGAGTGGTCCTGCCTTTGTGCGCTTGCCAACGATGCTCCTGCATCATACTCCCCTTGACAAAAATTCATGGACTCCTGTCCATGAGCTCCTCTAATGACTTTCCCTGCTTCTAGATAGTAGCTTCGTTTTCCCAACTGGCATCTTCTATTGGGTGTCCCTTCCATTTGACCAGATACTCAAAATAAGTCTTCCTCTTGGTCTTCTTGCCAATCCTCTGATCAATAATTCTCTCCATCTGTGGCTTTTCTACCACAGGCATCTGTTTCTCCCATTGAATATTTCCTTGATCTTTTGACCCTTCTGTGTCATATTTCCTGTAAGGATATAGGTCTGAAACATTGAATATGGGTGAAATTCCCACACCATCTGGTAGCTCGATCTCATAGGCGTTTGCATCGAACTTCCTCAAGATCTTACAGGGTCCTATATTCTTCATCTTCAATTTGTTATATGTTCCCCTAGGGAACCTTTCCTTCCTGAGATGTTCTAAAACCTGATCTCCCACTTCAAATTGAAGTTCCCTGCGATGTTGATCATCTCTGTGCTTGTACTTCTGGTTAGCACTATGCAATTGTTCTCTGATCTGGCTATGGAGTTTCTGCATTTCTGCAGCAAAATCTTCTCCTCCAACGCTTCTGATCTCACCCTATTCCAAGTTTCTCAGCTCAGACACTCCCCTGGGTTGCATTCCATAGAGTATTTGGAATGGACTCCTTCTAGTACTCCTGTTTGGTGAGTCATTGTATACAAATTCTGCTTGTGGCAGAATCTGATCCCACTGATTATGATGTTCAGAGACTAAACTCCTCAACAAGTTTTCCAAACTTTTATTTACCACCTCAGTCTGCCCATCTGTCTGAGGGTGATAAGATGAGCTAAAGGACAATTCTGTCCCCATCTTTTTCCACAATGTCCTCCAAAAGTGACCAACAATTTTTGTGTCTCTGTCTGAGACAATGTTCCTGGGTAGGCCATGAAGTCTCACAACTTCTTTGAAAAATAGATTTGCAACATGTGCTGCATCACTGGTCTTATGGAATGGGATGAAATGTGCCATCTTTGAGAATCTGTCCACTACCATGAATATGGAGTCAAATCCCCTTTGTGTTCTTGGCAATCCCAAGACAAAATTCATGTTTATTGCATCCCAAGGCCTCTCTGGTATTGGCAATGGTTGGTACAATCCAGTGTTCTGTCTTTTCCCCTTTGCATATTGACAGATCCTACATCTGTTCACAAAATTTATCATCTATGTTCTCATACCTGACCAATAGTATGAACTTCTCAACTGTGCAAATGTTTTATCATGGCCGAAATGTTCCGCCAATCCTCCACTATGCTTCTCCTTCAGAAGATTGTCCCTCATTGAGAATCTTGGTATGCACAATTGATTTCCTTGGAACAACAATCCTTCCTGAACCATGTACTCTTTCCACTGACTTCTATCTCTCAACACATGATTAGCACATGCTTCATATGCCTCCTTGAAATCTGCATCATCATGATACATGTCCTTAAGGTGTTCAAACCCCAAGGTCTTCACCTGGAATTCCTGCATGATCAAACATCTCCTACTTAACGCATCAGAAACCTTGTTATCATTCCCATCAATATGTTTTATGACAAAAGTAAAATTTTGCATAAATTCAACCCATTTTGCATGCCTCTGATTCATTTTTTCTTGTCTGGTTATGAATTACAAAGCTTGGTTATCGCTATACAAGACAAACTCTTGCGGGACAAGATAATGCCTCCATTTCTTCAATGCTTGAATTATGGCATATAACTCCTTGTCATATGTGGAGTATTTCTTCTTAGTCTCATTCAGCTTCTCGCTGAAATAGGCAACACGTTTGTTATTTTGAGTCAAAACTGCTCCTATTGCAACTCCACTTGCATCACATCTTACCTGAAATGTCTTCTCAAAATTCGGCAAGATCAAAATTGGTCGTTCTATTATCTTCTCCTTCAGTATATTGAAGCTCCTTTCGGCCTCCTCTGTCCATTTAAAGGACATGTGCCGCTTCTTCACTGTATTCATCATTGGTGCAAAAATTCCACTGAAGTCTCTAATGAACTTCCTATAGAAGCTCGCTAATCCATGGAAGATGCTTACCTTGAACATGCTTCTTGGTGACGACCATTCTCTGATCGCTTTCACTTTCTTTGGATCCATCTTCAGTTCATTCGAAGAGATCATGAAACCCAAATAAATGAGTTCTGCCTTCATAAAAGAGGACTTCTTCAAATTGATCAACAACTTCTCCTGCTCTAGCCTCCTCATTACTAGTGTTAGGTGCCTCAAATGCTCCTCTTTAGTCCTGCTAAAGATCAGTATATCATCCAGATATACAACCACAAACTTGCCAATGAAATCTTTCAGAATTTCATTCATCAACCTCATAAAAGTACTCAGGGCGTTTGTTAAGCCAAATGGCATAACCAACCACTCATATAGACCTTCGTTTGTCTTAAAGGCTATTTTCCATTCATCACCTTCTCTCATCCTAATCTGGTGATATCCACTTTTCAGATCTATCTTGGAAAATAAATTTTCTCTGCTTAAGAAATCCATTAAGTCATCCATTCTTGGTAAAGGAAATCTGTACCTGATGGTGATTTTGTTGATGGATCTCGAGTCTATACACATTCTCCATCCTCCATCTTTCTTTGGGCTCAACACAGTTGGTACTGTGCATGGACTCAAGCTTTCTCTGACCAAACCTTTATCCAACAACTTTTGGAATTGGTCCTTCACTTCCTCATTCTCTCAAGGTGTCAATTTGTACGCTTCTTTGTTTGGTATAATTTCTCCTGGTATCAAGTCGATATGATGACTGATACTCCTGATGGGTGGAAATGAGTTTGGCAGCTCATCCACCACTATATCAACAAAATTATCCAGCAGCTCCTGAACTTCTTTAAGAAAATCATCCATTGATGTACTCGTAAGGATGACTCTGGGCTTCCTCACCACAACGAACTGCATCTCCTGTTCTTCCTTGAATTCTTTCAGGAGTTCCTTCCCATTCATGAGAAGTATACTTGTGTTGTCTTCCTCCTTTACTCTCTTCTCCTCCATTGGCATCAACATATGTGTTCTACCATTCTTCTCTAATGTATATGTGTTTTTCCTCCCATCAAGAATGACATTTTTATCGAACTGCCATGGTCTTCCCAACAGAATATGGCATACGTCCATGGGGATTACATCACACAGGATTTCATCTTTATAACCTCATATCTTAATTTCAACCAGGGATTGTTTAGTAATTGTTACCTGGTGTCGTTTTTGCAACCATGAGACCTTGTATGGTTTTGGATGTGCAATTGTCTTCGGCTCCAATTTCTCCACCATATCTGTGGATACTAGATTGTTAGTGCTCCTACTGTCAACGATCACCTTGCATACTTTCTCCTTAGTCTTGCAAGCTGTCCTGAAGAGATTGTTTCTCTGCACTAGCTTTTCAACTTATGCCTCTAGTTTTAAGAGAACCTTTCTCAACATTAGATATGCTCCATACTCTGCTCTTTATGCTTCAACATCTCTTCACTGTGCTTATGAAATGTGAGCTTCTCCTCCTTCCTTCTTCTTCTTGGGACATTCCCAAGACATTTTTCCCGTCTTTCCACAAGCATAACATCTTACTCCTCCTCTGCCTCTTCCTCTAAAAGAGTTTCTTCCACCACCTTGTCTTTCCCTAGAACTTCCTCCTCGTTCCAAGTGATTGTGTGGTTTCTCAGCCTCATCCCTAGACTGATGTGCTCTGTCATGGTTAAATCCCTTGCTCTTTCTTGGGACCAATCTTTTACCTCTTCCTCACTGACTTTGTTTTCTGGTCAGTTTCTCCTCTGCCTTCAACGCAAACTGATAAGCATCCTCCACAGTTCTGACTGACATCATGCTGAGCTCGTCCTGGATATCATATCTCAAGCCATTTATATATCTGGCATCTTTCTCTTCATCTCTCTCCCGTTGTCCAGCTCTGATGTTCAGTCGGTAAAACTCCTCGGTGTACTCCTTAACTGTCATCCCTTTCTGTCTCAGGTTCTGCATCTTCCTGAACAGATTTCTCTGGTAGTCTTTGGGTATGAACTTAGCCTTCAGTTTGGCTACCATTATGTCCCAACTCTTTATCCTATGTTTTCCTTTACTTCTCCTCTTAGGCTATAGTTCGTCCCACCATACTGATGCATGCCCTTTTAGCCTAGTGACCATCTTCTTCACCTTCTTCTCTTCATCGACATATTCATAGTCGAAGTGTTTGTCCATGGACCTTATCCAGTCCAACAATTCTTCAGCATCTAGATTTCCCTCATACATGGGAACATCTATTTTAGCTCTACCTCCCAATCTGGCAACTGCTTTCAGCAAACATCCTTCCGCAACATCCTCTCCTCTAGCTTCTTCAACCTCAACCTCTTCACTTTCTGCATCGCTGACATCCCCAGCGTCAGGTGATCTTCTTTGCATTGCTTCCATTGTTTCCAATCTGGCACAAAGTTCTTGCATCTCCCTCTCTACAACACGGTTGGCTAAAGGTGCCTCTCATCTCCTTGGCGGCATTGTGTTGACTTCTCGTCACACACAGAGTACAACTCCAAGTTCTCTGTCTCTTCCTCTTTCTCTTTCACCTGAAGTCTACAGACGAAGAACAATCAGATCTGATACCACCTGATGCAGACCCCCTATCCCTCCTAAGGGTTGTGCGACCTCCCAGTCAGGATCTTCTGATTCGGGGTCGAATTGGCTCTTCTGGTTCTGAGATGGAACCTCCCTCTTCAAATCCACAGGTCCTTCTCTGTGTTTTCCTACACGACCAAGTGCTAGGCTCACACTCTCCACTCCTTGTGACTATGGGCACGACCACGGACTTGGACAAAAAGGTGCGTCACGTTTCACGACCCCGAGATTTCAAATACGACGATTCCTTGGTTCCTCCAAGTCGCGAATGTCGAAATTATGATGACACGAGATCTACGGCTCAGGTCTCTCTTGGACCGACGACTACAATTATTTCGGTGTTTCGCGTTTCCGACTTCGCCCTGCGTGAAATCTTCTCGCTCCTCCACCCGGTCACTGAAATCATGAAACCTCCCCTCACTACAGATCAACGGCTCTAGGCCTTCGAAGATCTGACGAATCCGATCTTTTCAGGGTTCCACTGGTCAAGAGTCCCTACACTATTGACCCTTGTACCCCCAGTTGCCGAAATGCCGAAAGCTTGAAGCACTTGATCAACGACTCACAATGCCCTCTAGATCTATGCTCAGATATCTTCCCCATCACTAACCTCCTCGCAACTCCACTTGATCCAATGGCTTGCGGGGTCTCGCATTCCTCCTCAAAGCTCTCCACTGTCCGTTCATATATTCGAGACCTCCCCTCCTGGATCTACGCAGTGTTAAAGCCTGTGCACCTACCTCAAATTGGACAGTTTGCGGGATTCTCCACTGTGATCCAATGCTCGATGACGCTCTTCCTCTTGATCTTTTACTCACTTCAGACTTAGAAGATTTTCTAAGTCTTCGAAAGTTCGGCCTTCGCTTCTTCTGGAGAATGGGTTTCTGGATCTCGATAACACTTTCCGACTTGTTATTCCCCTTGATATTTTTCTGGTCAAGACTTCGATTTCCCACACACTCCTTGCGCCTAAGGGATTTCGATAACTCAGATCCATGAGATTTCTCACAGAGAAATTCCTCCCAATTTCCTTGCGTTCCTCTCTGGCTCGATGCACACCTTGCAGAGATTCAAATGAAGAGAAACAATTGAAACTGGAACACTAACATGCACAGTTCCATTCACTTGTTCATGAAAACATAAACGACAGGAAAACACACACAGTTCACACACCATACATTTGGATCAATTTTCCTTCTGTTATATTCACAAGTGCCGAAATGGCTACCAAATACATTCAAATTACAGTAACTTAAAAACTGAGATCTCCTGCTAACTCGCAGTTCTCTTACAACTAATTTCTCTCTGTATTGCAGCCTCTACAACTAGGCGTGCCAACTTCTACTTAACTCCAAAAGATTTCTAGGGTTTCCCCTGGCTACTTGCCTACTCTAAAATTCATCCTACGCTATCCTAGTTCAGTCGCATTCCAGAGTCGTAGTGGAAACTCCTGCTCTGTTTACGATTTTCAAAACGTGTCTCAAAGGGTAAAATTCGGCACTGACTTAAGGCGGATTTCAGAATTGGATGCAACTACCAACGTTGAAGTTTTGGAAGAACTCTCACGTGTTGAGTTGTCCTGCCTCTGTGCGCTTTCCAACGATGCTCGTGCATCAATGCCTCCTCTAGAATTCCACCATCCAAATAGATTGAAGGTCATTTTTTTATTAAGTAAACAAAAATATCTACAACATCTCCCCACAACTATAAGGAAAAACCAACATGCAATCTCATACTCCTTGCACACTCCATGATTGTGCTGTTCATCTTTTATAACACACCATTTTCTTGTGGTGTTCCTAGAACTGTCTTCTCTCTACGAATCCCATGGTATGAACAATAATCATCAAACTCCTTGCTGCAATATTCACCTCCATTGACTGATATGAGACACTTCAACCTTTTTCCCGTCTCATTCTCAACCAAAACTTTCCATTTCTTAAAAGTATTTAAAACATCAGATTTTTGTCGAATGCATCAAACCCAAGTTTTTCTAGTTGCATCATCAATAAAAGTAACATAATAATGAGAGCCACCAAGATATGATACATGAGTTGGTCCCCATACATCTATATGCACAAGCTCTAACCTTTCACTCTTCTTTTCTTTTCTAACTCTGAGAAATCTGACTCTCTTATGTTTTCCATAAACACAATGCTCACATAAATCCAAATCAATTTGTTTAAGATCCAACAACAATTTTCTTGTGTGAAGTATTTGCATCCCCTTCTCACTCATGTGTCCAAGCCTATGATTCCATAGTGTTGTATCCACTCCTGTAGAAGCTAAAGAGATAGAAGAGTCAGAATTACTAGTACATAAATACAATGTACCTACCTTCTCTCCTTTTTCTATCACCAATGATTCTTTGGTGACCTTCCACACCTTATCTGTAAATATGGATATACAACCTTCACTTACCAACTTCCCTATTGAAGTTATATTTTTTCTTAGATATGGAACATGTCTTACCTTTTTCAACAACCATTGGTTTCCATTCCTTTGCGTTATTTTTACCTTTCCCATTCCAACAATTTTGCATGGTACATCATCACCCAAATGAACCTGTCCAAAATCACCTTGAACATAATTTAGAAAATGTTTCCTATGGAGTGTAGCATGAAATGAATCCCCCGAATCTACTACCCAAGACTTATAAATATTATCTACAGAAAGAATCAAAGCATTTTATAACACATCACCTGTTACATTTGCTTCGAGATTTTTCTCTTGTTGTCCATCTCTTTGCTTCTTTGGAGCCCTACAGTCTTTCTTCAGATGTCCTTTCTTCCCACAATTCCAACACTCTATATTTCCTAGTTTGGATTTGGATCTGCCCTTCCTATAATTCCCGCGGTTCTCTAAGCCATTTCCTCTATATTTTTGTCTTCCCTTGTTCTCCATGTTTAACACATTCCCTGATGTCTCTCATGTTCTTTTTCGTTGCATTTCCTTGCTAAGGATAACACCAACAACATCATCAAATTTTAAAGTTTTTGAATCAGAGACATAGTTACTTACAATCATGACCAGGCCATTCTAACTTTTTGGAAATGAGCACAATATTAGAAGAGCCCTGACCTCATCATCAAAGTCCACTTTTATAGAACTTAGCTGATTAGTAACCGTATTAAATTCATTTAAATGATCTGCAACATAACCGCCTTCTGAAATCTTCATATTAAATAATCTCTTCATTATAAATACCTTATTGGACATCAATGTTTTTTCATACAGTTTATCCAATGCATCCATCATCTCCTTCGTTGTCTTTTCTTTCAAAATATTGAAATCCACCAACGCTTCCATGCTCAACCGTATCATTCCTAGTGCCTTTCTGTCAATAACCTCCCATTCTTTGTCCTTCATGGCCGTCAACTTATTTTTTATTCCACCCAATCATGGGAATAGATCCTTATGATATAAATAATCTTCCATTTGCATATTTCATAACTGGTAGTTTTGGCCATTAAATTTCTTGACCTTAAACTTTTTATCTTCTGCCATTGCTCCCACTTGAACGAGGAACCCTGTTTTCCTGCGAGTTGTCTTTCTCTTTGATACCAATTGTTAGAAAAACAGGACCGCGGAGCAATAAAATAAAAACAAATGCGGAAATAAAACACAGAAGATACATAATACAATAGAGACATAGATATACGTGGTTCACCTAGTGTGGGCTACGTTCACTAGATAAATTGCCAGGTCCTTCCTTTTTATTATCCAACAAATGAAGGGATACAACCTACAACACACCCGCTATAAATTCCTCTTCTTTCTCTCATAGTATCCTCTCTCAGAATACAATATTTGCAATGATAAACAACCACAATACAATTCCATCATAAAAAAGGGTTTCCTTCTAGGGAAAAACACCCTAACATAACTTCTACCATCAGATCTGCGAACTTATAATGAACGGACCATATTTACTATGAAATTACAATATACATTTACAAGAAAATTTTTCCTTCTAGGGCTTCACCCCCGAACCCCCATCGAAGAATGTTGTCCCTCGAACCCCTGTAGGGGGCCCACTTCCCCCTAGACCCCCCAACTAGGGGGATGAGCCCCCTAGACCCTGCACGGGGGGAAATCCCCCCTACAACCCCCCCATGTTGAGGGGTGTACAATATTCTGGGGTGTACAACCTTCATGGGGTATAAAAAAGGATGAAAACAAATACCTATGAATCAAGAAGATAGTCAGGATCCACAATCAATAAATGGAAGGTAAGAAAATACCTCATAAGCTAAAGGTAAGAGAAGGTAATACCTCTCTATAGAAAGGAAGGTAAGAGGAGGTAAGACTCAGTCGAGGTTAAGTGATGGAAAATCCTTCAACCAAAGGAAGATAAGAATAAGTAAAAATTCTCCAGAGATAAGATTAAGTAAGACATAGAGTAGAACCCTCCATATGATTCATCTTAGTCTTGTTCTAATTTTGAAAGTTGTCAAGCTAACTTTGCACAAAAGCTGATTTTTATTCTAGGGTGTTTGTTTAGTGAAGTAAAAAAATAGATTGATCCTTAATTATCTAAGGAGGTATAAGTCTAAGAAGTCAACCACTGATGCCTTCAATTACCTCTTTGCTTCTTGTCTTCTATCTTGCTTATGAACTTGAATCTTCTAGATATCATTAGGCTCCTGAAATGTGTGAACTTTGAAGTCTCTCATATTTCTTTCATATAAATTTTCTTCAAGTAGTAAGAGTGGAAAGGTGTCCATAGGATTGATCTTTGGACCCCATTATGGTTTTTAGATATTGTGAAGTCAATACGATATTTCTTGGATCAAATGTACTTGTTGTTGATCTTTGGACCAAATCGACAACATGTCCCTGAATGACTTGAGGAGGTGAGTTACAACTCATGATAAAACTCAAACCGGGGCTCAGATGCATGAACCATTAGTTGCATTGGATCCAGAGAATTGGTTTTTAGTTAGTGGGGCCACTACACTATCATTCCATTAGTCGAAAAACCGTTTGTTGGAGTATATTTAGCACCAGGGTTTTGGTCAATGACGCATAATGCAATTTCTGAAGAGGAGGTTGATTTTCAAGAACAGTATGTTAGGTATTTTTGGCTAGTGTATTCATGTGGGCCTTGGCCAAAAAGACTTTCGGGAATTGATGAAACTCCGTTATGTTGCTCGGTTTGTATTTTATACCCCCAGACCAAATTGGCCACATGTCCTTGAATGGCTTGAGGAGGAGAGTTGCAACTTGTTATAGCAAGATTTGCCTTACCCTATGCAATCTTGCACAAAAGGCCTTATTCCATTTCCCTATGCAGACTTATCTTCCCTGTTGATAAAATCCAGAGACAAAAATTAATATTTTTCCACATACGCATCTTCAACACTATACAACATGCGTATACGCAGGCTGCTCCACTACAACCTGCGTACATCGAGATTTGTGCCATAAAATGAAATTAAATGTCAGGTTTCCATGTCGCGACAAGAGATCTCTGATCTTTGGCCTTCCATATACTAGATACATTTCGACTTGGCCCTTCAATTCCATTTTGAAGGCTATAAAGAGGCCAATTCCGAGCTATGGAAATAAGAGAAAGAATTCAACTTTGAGAGCAAAGTTACTCTGGAGAAATTATTTACTTCATATTGAGTCTGCATCCCTTTGTCCTTTAAGTCTGAACATAGTGTTCAAACCTCAATATCTTCCCTTATTTATTGAGAACCTCATTGTTTCTCTCTTATGAGATTGCCTTTGGTGGAGGATTGAAGTGGTGGAGGCCCAGCTAGAAGGAACTTAGTTTCTCGGTTCCGAACTGTGCTGACACGAAAGTCTATAACATTTTCACTTATGCTGATCATTTATTAATAAAAATAATCTTTTCCCATCCAATTGATATCTTGAAAATATATGAGTTATTAGCTATGGGAATATTTGTTATGTTTATTAATGGATTATGTTATCTAATGTTCTAACCTTTCAAATTACCACCATATGCCTGCTTTGCTTGTTTGTTGAGAACTTGTCGCAGGTATATAGCTTTGGGTCAAAGTGCTCAATGGTGGACTTCATCGGAAGTCTAGACGAGGTAGGATTCTTACTTATCTTGCTTGCATATTGGTTTATATAGCATGTTATTGGGATAGAGTTGATTTCTGCAATCATTTCTGTCTATTGTGGTTTACCCTGGCCATAGAGAGATTTTCCTTGTAACACAACTCACGATAAAACTCAAACCAGGACTTAGATGCATGAACCGACAGCTGCAATGGATCAGGAGCACTGATTTTCAACTAGTGGGGCCCCTCCACTATCATTTCGTCGACCAAAAAACAGTTTGTTGGAGTATCTACAACACTAGGGTTTGGTCAATCAGGCATAGTGCAATTTCTGAAGAGGAGGTTAATTTTCAAGAACACTATGTTGGGAGTTTTTGGATAGTGTATTCATGTGGGACTTGGCCAAATAGACTTATGGGAGCTTACAGAACTCTGTTATGCTGCTCACTTTGTATTTTATGACCCTAGACCAAATTGACCACATGACCTTGAATGACTTGAGGAGGCGAGTTCTAACTCGTGATAAAACTCAAACCGAGACTCAGATGCATGAACCATCAGTTGCATTGTATTCGAAGCACCGAGTTTCAACTAGTGGGGCCCCTATGCTATCATTTCATCGACCGAAAAATTATTTGTTGGAGTATCTCTGGCACTAGGGTTTTGGTCAATGAAGCATAGCGCAATTTCTGAAGAGGAGGTCAATTTTCAAGATCATTGTGTCGAGTCATTTTCTCTAGTGTATCTATGTGGGCCTGGGCCAAACAAACTTGTGGGAGCCGACGAAACTCCATTATGCTGTTCGGTTTGGATTTTATGCCCCAAGACCATATTGGCCACATGTCCCTGAATGGCTTGAGGATGCGAGTTGAAACTCACGATAAAAATCAAACTTGGACTCAAATGCATGAATCATCAGTTTCATTAGATCCAAAGCACTGAGTTTCAGCTACTGGGGCATCTCCGCTATAATTTTGTCGACCAAAAATTTGTTTGTTGGAGTATCTATAGAACTAGGGTTTTGGTCACTAAGGAGGTTGATTTTCAAGAACACCATGTCAGACATTTTTGGCTAGTGTAGTCACATGGGCCTTGGCCAAACAACCTTGTGGGAGCTTACAAAACTCCGTTATGCTGCTTGGTTTGGATTTTATGCCCCCATACCAAATTTTCCACATGTCCCTGAATGACTTGAGGAAGCGAGTTGCATGGAATGACAAGGCATGGCATGGCATGGAATGGCATGGCAAGGCATGGCATGACACAAAAAGGTATGGAAAGGAAAGTAGATGCAAGGAAAGGAAGTGCATGGAAAGGAAAGTGAATGCAAGGCAAGGCAAGGCAAGGCAAGGCAAGGAAATCCAAAGGAAGTGAAGGCAAGGCAAGGCAAGTGAAGGAAAGGAAAGAAAAGTGAAGGAAATTTAAGGCATGACAAGTGAAGGAAAGCAATGGAAAGGCATGGGAAGTGAAGGAAATGAATGAAAAGGCATTGTAAGGAAAGGCATGGTAAGGCAAGGCATGGCAAAGAATGGAAAGGCAAGGCATGGAAAGGAAAGGAAAGTGAAGGCATGGCATGGAAAGGCACGGAAAGGTAAGGCATGGAAAGGAAAGTGAAGGCAAGGCGAGGCATGGAAAGGCATGGGAATAAAAGGAAATGCAAGGCATGCCAAGGAAAGTGAAGCCATGGAAAGGCATGGCAAGTGAAGGCATGGCATGGCATGGTATGAAAAGTGAAGGCATGGCATGAAAAGGAAAGGCCATGGCATGGTATGAAAAGGTAAGGCATGGCATGCCATGGCATGACAAGGAAAGGTATGGAATGGCATGAAAATTCATGGTGTGACAAGTCATGGAATGACAAGGCATGACATGACATGGCAAGGAAACACATGGCAAGGCATGCTGTAGGCATGCATGTGCCATCCTATCTCACTTGTTCTTCTCATGCATGTTGTAGGAATGCATGTGCCATCCTTAGGAGTTGAGTTATATTCAATGTTGCTTCTATGTATGCATGCATGTTCTATTTTTAGATGAGGGGATAGATACCTAGGCTATTAGGGTTCACTACATGTGGATTGTATATTCTAGGATGAGGGCATAGGTCCCTAGGAGGTGAATAAATTCACATGTTTCAATCTTATCCAGTTGGGCGTGCACCATTCCTAGTACATATATCCATGTAGGAAGGTACACTACTTAAGGTGATTATGGTTAGGGTTTGACCTTGCCAGATGGATCTCTCCCTTGCATGAATTTAGATGTATTGTAACCCTAAGTACTATTCCTATTATATAAAGGAGATGAATGGAAAACCACTATATAGGTTGGTATAACTGAGTTTTGAGATATAATTATAACTCAATATAACTATGTTAGCAAGGCAAGTGAAGGCATGGAATGGAAAGGCAAGTGAAGGCAAGGAAAGGAATGGCAAGCGAAGGTAAGGAATGGAAAGGCAAGGCAAGGAATGGAAAGGCAAGGCAAGGAATGGCAAGGCATGACAAGGCAATGCATGGTAAATAAAGTGAAGCTATGATAAGGTATGGCATGGAATGACAAGGAATGAAAAGTGAAGGCATGGAATGACAAGGCAAGGCCATGGCATGGCATGAAAAGGTAAGGCATGGCATGGCATGGTTTAGATTTTATGCTCCCAAACTAAATTGGCCACATGTCCTTGAATGATTTGAGGAGGCAAGTTGAAACTCGTGATAAAACTCAAACTGGGACTCGGATGCATGAACTGTGAGTTGCATTGGATCCATAACACCGTGCTTCATCTAGTGGGGCTCTTCCACTATTATTTCATCGACCAAATGACCATTTGTTGGAGTATCTACAACACTAGGGTTTTGGTCAATGAGGCATAGTGCGATTTTTGAAGATGAGGATGATTTTCAAGAACATTGTGTCGGGTGTTTTTGGCTAGTGTAGTTGTGTGGGCCTTGGCTAAACAAGATTGCGGGAGCTTACAAAACTCTGTTATGCTGTTGGGTTTGCATTTTATACCCCTAGACCAAATTGGCCACATGTTCCTGATTAGCTTGAGGAGGCGAGTTGCAAATCACGATAAAAATAAAACCGAGACTCAGATGCATGAACCTTCAGTTGCATTGGATATGGAGCACCGAGTTTCAGTTAGTGGGCCCCCTACGCTATTGTTCCATTGAACAACAAATAATTTTATTGGAGTATCTTCGACACTAGGGTTTTGGTCAATGAGGCATAGTGCAATTTCTGAAGAGGAGGTCGATTTTCAAGAACACTGTGTCAAGAACCAGACTTGCGGGAGCTGAGGAAATTTCGTTATGTTGCTCTATTTGAATTTTATGCCCCTGAACCAAATTGTCTACTTGTCCTTAAATGGCTTGAGGAGACGAGTTGCAACTCATGATAAAAAAAAAATTGGGATTTGGATGCACTAATCGTCAGTTGTATTGGTTTTGGAGCACCGATTTTCAGCTAGTGGGGCCCCTCCGCTATCATTTTTTTGACCGAAAAATCGTTTGTTGGAGTATCTATGACACTAGGGTTTTGGTCAATGAGGCATAGTGGAATTTATGAAGAGGAGGTTTATTTTCAAGAACACTTTGTCAGGCATTTTTGGCTAGCGTAGTCATGTGGGCTTTGGCCAAACAAACTTGTGGGAGCTTATGGAACTCCCCGGTTTGGATTTTATGCCCCTTGACCAAATTGACCACATGTACATGAATGACTTGAGGAGGTGAGTTGTGACTCATGATAAAACTCAAACTGAGACTCGAATGCATGAAATGTCAGTTGCATTAGATCGAGAGCATCACATTTCAGCTAGTGGGGCCCCTACACTATCATTCCATCGACCGAAAAACCATTTGTTGGAGTATTTCTAGAACTAGGGTTTTGGTCAATGAGGCATAATACAATTTCTGAAGAGGAGGTCGATTTTCAAGAACATTGTGTCGAGAATTTTTGGCTAGTGTAGTCATGCGTGCCTTGGAAAAATAGACTTGCGGGAGCTTACAAAAATCTGTTATGCTGCTCGGTTTGGATTTTATGCCCCCAGACCAAATTTCCCGCATGTCCTTGAATGACTTGAGGAGGCAAGTTGAAATTCACGATAAAAATCAAATAGAGACTCAGATGCACGAATGGTCAGTTGCATTAGATTCAGAGCACCGGGTTTCAGCTAGTGGGGCCCCTACGCTATCATTCTGTTGACCAAAAAATTGTTTGTTGGAGTATCTCCGACACTAGGGTTTTGTTCAATGCTTATTACATATGTTTGACAATTTAACAACTTGTTAGGCTAGACATGGCATGGAAAGTGAAGGCATGGCAAGGAAAGGCAAGTGAATTCATGGCAAGTGAAGGCATGGCATGACAATGCATGGAAAGTGAAGGCATGACACATCATGACATGTCATGATGAGTGAAGGCATGACATGACAAGGCATGGAAAGACATGGAAAGGCAAGTGAAGGAAAGGAAAGGAAAGGCATGACAAGTGAATTCATGGCATGGAATGACAAGGCATGGTATGGAATGGCATGACAAGGCAAGGAATGGAATGGAAAGACATGGATAGGCAAGGCATGACAACAAAAATGAACGTAAGGCAAGGAAATGCATGGAAAGGAAAGGCAAGCCAAGGAAAGCCAAGGAAAGTGAAGGAAAGTAAAGACAAGTGAAGGAAAGGCAAGGCATGTAAAGTGAAGGAAAGGAATGACAAGGAATGGAATTTGAAGGCAAGGAATGCCAATGCATGTCAAGGAAAGGCATGGGAAGGCATGGCAAGGAAAGGAATGGAAAAGAAAGGCAAGTGAAGGTATGACATGACAAGGAATGGAAAGGAAAGGCATGGAAATGAAAGTGAAGTAAAGGAAAGACAAGGCATGGCAAGGCATGGAAAGGAAAGTGAAGCCATGGCAAGGCATGGAATGGCATGACAAGTGCAGGCATGGATTGACAAGGCAAGGCCACAACATGGCATGACAAGGTAAGGCATGGAATGACATGGCATGACATGGCAAGTCAGGGCATGACAATTCATGTGTGACAAGTCATGGCATGAAAAGGTATGGCACAACATGGCAAGGCAACACATGGAAATGCAATTTGTAGGTATGCATGTGCCATCCTAGCTCACTTGTTTTGCTGATGCATGTTGTAGGAATGCATGTGCCATCCTAGCTCACTTGTTTTGCTGATGCATGTTGTAGGAATGCATGTGCCATCCTTAGGAGTTGATTTATATTCAGTTTTGCTTCTATTTGTGCATGCATGTTCTATTTTTAGATGAGGGGATAGATCCCTAGGATACTAGGGTTCAGTACATGTGGATTGGATATTCTAGGACGAGGGCATAGGCCCCTAGGAGGTGCATGGATTCACATGTTGCAATCTTCTCCAGTTGGGCATGCACCATTCCTCATACACCTATCCATGTAGGAAGGTACACTACTTAAGGTGATTAGGGTTAGGGTTTGACCTTGCCAGATGGAGCTCTCCCTCACATGAATTTAGATACATTGTAACCTTAAGTATTCCTATTCTATAAAGGAGATGAAGGGAACACCAATATGTAGCTTAGTATAATTTAGTTTTGAGATATAATTATAACTCAATATAACTATGTTATCAAGGAAAGTGAAGGCATGTCATGGAAAGGCATGGCAAGGCAAGTGAATGCAAGGTAAGGAAACACAAGACAAGGCAAGGGAAGCCAAGGCAGGTGAAGGAAATACAAGGAAAGGAAAGGCAAGGCATAGAAATTGAAGGAAAGGAATGGAAGGCAGAGGAAATGAATGACAAGTCAAGGAATGGAAAGGCATGGCAAGGAAAGGAATGGAAAGACATGACAAAGAAAGTGAAGCCATGACAAGGCATGATAAGGCATGGAAAAGCATGGAAAGTGAGGGAATTTCATGACAAGGAAAGGCCATGGCATGGCATGACAAAGTAAGGCATGGCCTAACATGGCATGACAAGGCAAGGCATGGCATGTCATGAAAATTCATGGCATGGCAAGGAAAGGCATGGAAAGGTAAGGCAAGGCATGACAAGGAAAGTTGTAGGCATGCATGTGCCATCCTAACTCACTTGTTCTTCTCATGCATGTTGTAGGCATGCATGTGCCATCCTTAGGGGTTGAGTTATATTCAATGTTGCTTCTATTTGTGCATGGATGTTCTATTGTTAAATGAGGGGATAGATCCCTAGGCTAGTAGGGTTTACTACATGAAGATTGTATATTCTAGGAGGATGGCATAGGTCCCTAGGAGGTGCATGGATTTACATGTTGCAATATTCTCTAGTTGGGTGTGCACCATTTATCGTACATCTAACCATGTAGGCAGGTACACTACTTAATTTGATTAGAGTTAGAGTTTGACCTTTCGAGATGGAGATCTCCCTTGCATGAATTTATATACATTGTAACCCTAAGTATTACTATTATATAAATAAGATGAAGGGTGCACCATTATGTAGCTTAGTATAACTTACTTTTGAGCTATAATTATAACTCAGTACAAAACTATGTTATGTAATGCAGAACAAGACAAAATCATGGTGGTGGAAGCCCCTTTGGAATATTAGAGCTCCTATGAAGACACATGTTTATATGTGGCTGGTGTTGAGAGAAAAGGTACTTTTTTGAGATCATTTGCAAAGGAGAAGTAATCAAGGTTTTGGAATGTGTTCATTTTGTAACATGGATGAAGAAATTATCACCCATCTATTAGTGAAATGCACCTATGTTAGAGAAGGTCCAAGGGAGATAAGGCCCTATGAATGTTTGATGAGAATCCAAATTATCAAAATAGTAGGAAAATATAAATAAATTAAATAGAAGTGGAAAATCCCTGCTAGGCAAACTATGTTTGTTATCAAGAGCCACAAAACAAGGGCTAGTATATACAAATTTCATACATTGCAAGGAACATTCCACAAGTTCATAATATTCAAAGGAAATAAAGGACAATGATTCCCAGACAGGTAGCCATTGACAAAAACTAGGGAAAAAAGGCAAGGGATCCTTCAGTACCATTGATACCCCATTCTCCATCCATATTAAAAAGTCAGTGCACTTTTTGTTTTGTAAAATTTCTTTTTCAAAATGTGTACGATGTCGACTATATTTGTCCTCCTGTCAAAACATGTCACATGCACTAGTTAAACTAATAAATATGTAATCATTTACTTTCTTCTAGAAAATAAACATATTTTACCTAATAAATATACTTACAAAGGTGCAGATCAAGGACCGTAGACATTTTTGGCCACTGTGATGCGTGACACAGAGTTTTGCAAGCCTAGATTTGGAGGCTTGTCTTGAAACATACACTAAGTCAATTTAACTATGCACAAATAAAATACAAAAATCATTTCAGAAATTTGATATAATATTATGAAGAAATTCAAATACCCGGGTACTCTCCTCACCAGACTTCCTCTATGCATCCAACTTCTCATATGATTTTATAAGTTCTTTCCATAATTTTATACTGACATCAATTGACATTTGTTTGAGCCTTTGCTCGGGCGAGAGTTTTTTTATCTTCTTTGTTCGGTTGCACCTGAATCTCTTGCAATTATGAGACATTTTTCTTTTCACCTTTTTTACTAACCAACCTATGCCAAATTCAGACTCCATGTCATGGATTACAACTTTCTGTAGGTGCATTAGTATCTTTGAAAATGACAAATGGATATGGTCTTTGAACCGTTGAAGGAACGATTCCTTGAACATGTTCACAAAAAACCTTCCCAACATATGACATTCTGATTTCACCTGAAACCATGTCATATTCTATCCTTGTATCATAGTTCTCAATGCAAGTTACAAAGCATGTCGTGGTGGAAGAACTTTGGGTCTTAGGAGTAGCTTCGGCATTGGAGGTCTCCTCTCTTTGTTCCAAATTACTAGAGGTCATTGTAAATGATTTCCTCCTTGATCTTCTACTCGATCTAGGAGTGGTTGGGGAATTAATTGATTCCCTTTCACATGGTTGATTTTATTGCAATGTTTCGGGGGTGTTAGTGGATCATTTTTCTATGTATCTTGCAAACGTTTTCAAGTCTACAATGTCAAGTTTTTAATGACCCCCATCCCTAATATCAAAGCCAATGTCTCTTTCTCCTGGCCAGTCTCATGTCCCTAGATATATTAAATAATTTTTTTGTTTTAAATTTTTCAATAAAAAACTTAAAACTAAAAAAAATAAAAAATTGAGACAATTAGAAATATATAAACTAACAACGACTTACCTCATTGTGGCTAGAATTTGTTTCCATCCCTTTGCTTGACATTTTAAGCAAGCTAGGTAAAATCCCTTCTGTCACGATTTGGGCAAGTCGACTTGGTCACGATTTTTGAAGGTACTTATTTCTACTCCCTTCTTCTTGTTTTTTTTTTCTCTTCTAATAAGGATAACCAATGTCAAACTAAGCTTAATTTATATTATAGTGTGTTGTTTCAAATAAAAAGTGTTAAGATAACTCTCCCATAATTTCTTTATGCGAATATTGCAATATATTAGACCTTAAAACATGATGAAACTTATAGATGAAGAAGTCCAAATCTAACAATGGTGAAAACTGATAATTTTGTTACCTGAAAATCTCAGTTCGCCCTTAGGAAACCCCCAAATCGTGCTCTGGTTGCACCCTATCTCCGTTCTCCCTAAGAAACCCCCAAATTGTGTTTTTTTCCAAATGTAGTTTGAAAATGAGTTGCTCTAGTCACACCCTATCTTCGTTCACCCTAGCAAACCCCGAAATCTTGTTTTTGTAATTATTTCCCTTGAAAATGAGTAGTTCTTCCCCTTTCCTGCGGGTTTTGTTTATTTTTTATGTTTGGAAATGAGTAGTTTTTCCCCTTGCCTGCGGGTTTTGTTTATTTTTTCATGTTTGAGATATCAGTCGGTGCCATATACACTGACTTTAGCATTGAATTAGGACGTGAATGTAATCTACGATGGGCACAATAGTGGATGCAAAAATTGCTTGGAGTTGCACCTAAACTACGGTCAAAATGCCTCAATTTGTGCCTAAACAATGGAAAAAGACTACACCATCTACAACTACATTTCTATTATGGTTGTAATTACCATGCCAAAAACAATGATGGTTGTAGTTACCATGTGGTCTATGATGATGGTTGTAGTTACATGAGGTAGAATATTTTTTCATATGATGTTGGGGGAAATGACAATGCCAACTAAGGTAAAATGAAACCAAATCATAATCATTATGTATGAGTTAAGACTAAACACCCTTGCACCTTTAATAGAGTTGTTGGTCATTGTACTCACCATTTTCTAGAGCTACCAAGACTTTGTGACTTGTAGAGTCACTGCAGTCAACCTAGTCAACCCCTTCTTATACCTTGCAACAACCCATGCCTCGTTATGAACCCATTCCTTCTAACCTCAAGGATTCCTCTCCTTTGACCTCTTAGATTTTCAACCACTCAGGTGGCCAGTCCTTCCAACCTGTCTACTTCACTACTAGCTTGGAATCATCTAGATGAAGAGGCACCCATTCCACTTCTAATGGACTGTAGAAATTTTAATACAAATTATGTATTGCTTGGATTCTCCTGATCTAACAATTATATGCCACTATTAAATACATAATCACTTCTACTAAAATTCTTACAGAATTTAAAAACATGATCGTCAATTGCAATATCAAGAAGAGAGATCAATCACACATAACACAGATATTTTACTGGGAAAGCATAAAGCTAAAAACCCCACTATCATATATTATGTATATATCATGGATCATTAAACAATTTCATACAAAACTCTAATCTAAGAGCTCTCAGTACAATATACAATCGACTCACACTGTCATACAAAAATTGGCAAATGCATGTGCCAATTTACTGCCTCCAGACAACCTACCTCCTCTGCGCAATACCTGCTGATGGAAACCCCTACAATGAATGAATCCCTCTTTCCTAGGCTGCACATTCCTCATGGGCACATCCAATGTGTGTGTGGTTGCATGAGTGCACTCACTAAAGTCACAACTGAAAGTCAAACTTTCCCTTTCACCTTCATCTCAACTGGGTCTCCACTGGATATGACATGCATGTAGTTAACAATGGTAAATCTTTAGTTTCATGTGAGACCACTTATTGTGAATTAATTAATAATTAATTCACTGATCTCTCACTAGTGTAAGTTCAGTTACAACTAGTACAACTGAGCTTAACTCACTTAACTGAGTTAAACTACTTTACAACTCACATAACTACATATATAACTCTGTTACAACTTCGAATCACTCAGTTACAACTAATTTGACTTGAATGCCCCACCAATCAACCTTTGAACTTGAATTTCCTATAGCTAACTGATTTTCCACTTCAGTTAACTATTTCCAAGTGCTCATTGAGATTAGATTAATATTTATTGTCCAACTATTATTAAGGGATAATAATAGTTGACATACATCTATAAATAGAATTCGCTCACCATCTATAAATAGATATCATCTGTAAATAAAAAAAATTCATCATCTAAAAATAGAATTCCACCTAAAAATAGCCCGAGGCTCCATCCTAGTGTAGGTTCATAATTTTCACTAGGATCTTCTTGTTGAATCTCAACACTCCCTCTCAACAAGAAAGGGATTATCCTTCACCCCGATCCTGTCTTTATGGTATTAGAATTTGCTCCTAGTGATTGCCTTCATCAAAATGTCTGCATCCTGATCTTCCACAGGAATGTACTAAAGAAACATGATCTTCCACTGCACACAATATCTGATATGATGATACCAGATATCTATATGCTTAAATTTATCATGAAACACAGGATTCATCGAGAGTTTAATGCAACTCTGATGATCACAATGAATCATTGTCGGATCTAAATGAGAACCAAAAAAACAAACCAACATCTTTCTCATCCAGATAGCCTCACATGAATATTGACTCACTGCCATGTATTCCTCTTCCGCTAAACTGAGTGCCACAGATCTCTGCTTCCTATTGTACCAAGAAACAACTTTAGATATGATACTAAATATCTCCCCTGATGTGCTCTTTCTGTCTGTTGGGCTTCCCGCCCAATCTGCATCTGTGAATCCATGCAACTTCACCTCATTTGTCTATCTATACCATAATCTATACTCATATGTGCCCCTCAAGTATCTCAGGACATGCTTACCCGCCTTCCAAAAGAGCTTGGTAGGGTTAACCATCGCTTGACTCAGCTGGTTAACCGCATAGCAAATGTTTGGTCTCGTGTTCACTAGATACATTAGAGAACCCACTAACTGTCGATAGACAGTAGCATCAACTACCTCTATAGAAGTAGCATCCTCTTTCCTCTAGTTTCTTGGAAGAGGAGTATCCATGGGTTTGCAACCCTCCATGTGAAAATTACCCAGTATCTCCCTTGCATACTTTCCTTAAGACACAAAAATTTCACCATCTCACTGCCATATTTCCAATCCAAGGAAAAAATGAAGGAGGCCTATATCCTTCATCTCGAACTCCTTTGCGAGGTTCTCCTTGCATGAGTGTATCAGTTTCTCATCACCAGTCAGTATTAAATCATCAACATGAAGAACAATGATTAAAATCTTACCCTCCACCATTGCATCAACCCAAGTGGGATCCTACACTGCTTCCTGAAAGGAAGATGGTTCAATCACAATACATTTTCTCATGAGAGACATGTATCCAGTAAATCGATCAGGAGACTATCTCTGTCTGCGTTGTGAAGTAGGGGCTCCTACATTCTGTGCAACATCTAGTCTCAATCTATTAACTTTCGTGGTGCACTTTCTACCATTTCTGATGGATGGCTCTGCATGAGTGGCTTCCTCCACTCCATGAACCTCCTCATGTGGCTGATCCACATCTGGAGACTCATCTTTGGGAACCAACAGTTCTTCCTCTGCATGAAATTATATCTCCCTCTCAAGCGACAACCGCATGGCTTTCCCCTCATCGAATTTTATATCCTGTCGCATAACAGTCATATTACTATTAGTAAAATACACACGATAATTATGGGGTGTTTCTGTGTACCCCAAAAATATCCCAACTTCAGCAGTCGGCTCTAGCTTCTTCCTGGAATTCTTGGTCACATGCACATAAACATATGAGCCAAAAATCTTAAAGTGAGAAACATCCAGTTTCTTACCAGTGAAATCTTCTTCAGGTGTACTCATGCCAATTACTCTACGAGGATAATGGTTTTGCACATAAACCGCAGTGTTGCATGCTTCCGCCCACAAATGAATTGGTAGGCCTTGATCATGCAACACCGCTTGTGATGCACCCACGATCATTCTTTTCTTCCTCTCCGCGACCCCATTTTGTTGTGGGTTATGAGGCACTTTGAGTTCTCTTTGAATTCCTTCTTTGTTGCAGAAGTCTTTGAATTCATTAGAGATGTATTCTCCACCATTATTGCTCCCCAGATCCTTCACTTAATTCCCCGACTCTTTCTCCACCAATGCTTTAAACTCACAAAACTTTGAGAATGTTTGATCCTTCTTCTGCATGAAGAAGATCCAACATTTACGAGATAATTCATAAAAAAAAATAACATAATACTTATGTTTTGTTGTGGAAGCAACCAATAATGGTCCACACATGTCTGTGTGAACTCTCTCCAGGATCACCGAAGCACGGTTCTCCTTTTCATGAATGTTGGACTTTACATACTTCCCCATGGTGAAACCCTTGCACTGATATAACTGAGCAAGTGTTCCCATTGGAAGTCCAATAGATATTTTCTGCATGATTTTCAAGGATCCATGATGAAGATGGCCCAATCGCCTGTGCCATAATTCACCCTCATCCCGGCTCACCACTTTTTCTGCCTTACCCATCATGGCTGCGCATACATCTACCTCCATCTTGTAGAGATTCTTAACTTGAATCCCTATCTTCTCGACTTGACCCGTTGTTTTATGTCACAGGAAATCTTTTCCATCGCTGAAAACAACATCATAGCCTCTGTCCTCCAACATTGCGACTGAGACCAAGTTTTTCTTCAGACCTGGAACATGCATAACATATTTCAATTGAAATGTTTTACCTGACTCCCTCTGAAAGGTAATGGTACCAATTCCATTCGTATTGTATCGTCCATCGTCGACCATCTCTATATGCATTTTGAGATCTTTCTGCTCCAAGTCACTGAAAAGCTCCTGATCTCCCATCATGTGGAAGGAATCGCCACTATCCAAATGCCACACCAATCCCAATGCACTTGACGCCATTCATGCGATCAAGGAGAAGTCAAGTTCAAATTGTGAGGCAAATGCCTCACCAGCTGCAGCTCCAACAACCTTCTTGTTCTTCTTCTTCCGCGAAAAGTTAGTAGCGAGATGCCCATGTTTGTGACAGTAAAAACACTTCACTTTGGACAAATTCATCTTCTTTCCTTTAGACTTAGATTTTGAATGGAATTTATTCACCTTCCCTTTCCTTGCCTTGGAAGCCAAAGAATAATCCTCTTCATCATCATTTTTTGATGAGGATCCATCTCTGGTGTTCCACCTGAACTCCTCCTGCGCTAGATCCGACCATAGTCATTCCCAATCTTGCAATTTTTCCCTTCCATTGACAGAGTCTTGATAACTATGCCAATTATTAGGAAGTCCTAGGAGAGCCAAGCTCACCAAATCATCATCAACAACTGTTATTCCCACACTCCCCAGCTCATCCCGACATTGGACAAACTTCATGAGATATTTTGGAATGGAGTCTCCCTTCTCCATATTGATCTTCCTGAGTTTATCTTTAAGCGCCAATTTCCTATGGTCACTGCTGTTTTGGAATAGATTCGTCAAAGGATTCAATATTGCATATGGTGTGGCTTTCCCATGGAGTTTTGAGACAATGTGGTCTCGTACTCCCTCTGTTACACATCAAAATTACTCATTACGACAATGGCCTAGTGTCGTCGTTATCAATATTACAAGTGTCGCATTTTGGTCACAAGTGTCGCAAGTGTTAGAAAAATCATACTGCCATACAGTCTATTTCGTGCCTATAATGACATCGGAAGGACACTTGAAACACCTCAAACAACTGATTTGGAAGAAGAGGAATGGGTTAACAAAGTTTATAAACCTTTTTCCACTGGAAAATCCACTCAAAAGACATTTTTGGAGAGGAGTGCTCCTCTATACACTAACAGGGAGAGCTGGCGCTCTGTGCACCCTTTTAGGGGAGCACTATAGCACTCTGGTGCCCCTTTTGGGGGAGCACTACCTTTTATGAGCGAGTTTTGACTTGTTGAGGAAAATCAGGAAGAGATCCCTTCAATCTCTGAAGGCAGTTGGATTTGAATCCTTGTTCAAAGCCATGATCTTAGGGAAGATCCATAATTGAAGGAGGAGAATCCTCAACTTACCCCAAATATATCTCAAGTGGTTGGGCCTCTCCAAGCCCAACCAACAAGATCTTGATGAAGCTGCTGCAAGGGTTTGGAAAAGGAGATCTTGATGAAGCAGCTGCACTCACATCTATGGTTGTAAGTATTATTCATTGTTGTTCTCATTAATATAACATGCTTGGCCTGTTTCTTTCAAACTTGTACTTGTTCCATATAAGTTTGTCTGCAGTAGATGGATATATGATTGAGCTAATCTCAGTAGAGTAGGAAGTCCATTGTGTCTTTGTTTGTTTTGCAGGACCTATCAAGGAGCTCAAGATCGAAGCTTAGCCTGGACTTTGCAAGGACAAACGTCATTCATAAGGTACATATCTTTCTCCTTCTCTTTCTTTCATAAGTCAGTGTCCATGTTAAGCACCTTCTGTCTTGGCCTTAAAGAGTCTAAAGACCTCGAGAGAATCCACTTGTTCGCAAGGGGATTTCTCTTCAACACCCTCCAACAGGATCCTCCTCGCCTTTTCCACTTTCTTTTGACATGCATCAAGATTTGTAGCGTCTGCAACATCTGGCTTAGGAACATCCTTGTCAATGAATTCCTTCAAGCCATTGTCTTCGAGTACTGCCTCCATCCCGTCCTTCCAAGCAATGTAGTTCGAGATTCCCTCGAGTGCATACTCTAATCTCAAGCCATTGAAATCCGTTTCGATCTTGAATCAATTGTAGCACCAAGAAAGTCTTTCTGCAAATTCAAATTCTATCCAATCACAAACTCAACTTCTGCAATCTTCTGCGCTCTGATACCATGTATAAATTTTAATACAAATTATGTATTGCCTGGATTCTCCCGATCTAACAATTATATGCCACTATTAAATACATAATCGCTTCTACTAAAATTCTTGCGGAATTTAAAAACATGATCGCCAATTGCAATATCAAGAAGAGAGATCAATCACACATAACATAGATGTTTTACTGGGAAATCATAAAGCTAAAAACCCCACTATCATATATTATGTATATATCATGGATCATGAAACAATATCATACAAAAATCTAATCCAAGAGCTCTCCGTACAATATACAATCGTCTCACACTGTCATACAAAAATTGGCAAATGCATGTGCAAATTTACTGCCTCCAGACAACCTACCTCCTCTGCGCAATACCTGCTGATGGAAATCCCTACAATGAATGAATCCCTCTTGCCTAGGCTGCGCATTCATCAAGGGCAAATCAAATGTGTGTGTCATTGCATGAGTGCACTCACTAAATTCACAACTGATAGTCAAACTATCCCTTTCACCTTCATCTCAACTGGGTCTCCACTGGATCTGACATGCATGTAGTTAACAGTGGTAAATCTTCAGTTTCATGTGAGACCACTGATTGTGAATTAATTAATAATTAATTCATTGATCTCTCACTAGTGTAAGTTCAGTTACACCTAGTACAACTGAGTTTAACTCACTTAACTGAGTTAAACTACTTTACAACTCACATAACTACACATATAACTCTGTTACAACTTCGAATCACTTAGTTACAACTAATTCGACTTGCATGTCCTGTTAGAATATAATGGATGTGCTCATTTTACCATTGAAAATATCTCTATTTTCACCCAACCATAGGCCGAAGCCACCCTCCGAGCACCTTAACCTTGACAAAGAATCACTCTGGAAGCAAACCCTAGGCTAGATAGCCAAACAAAGGGTAGTGCACCTTTCCCCAAGGATAGCGCACCAACAAGAGCTGATCAGATAGTCCAAACCCTAACCAAGAGATAGTCCAAGCGTAATTGCTAGCTGCAACAGCTGCAACAACAACTCTCCTCCAAACCTGCGCAGAAACTGGGCAACTGCAGTGCGCACAAGTGTTGCTCAACAATTATGAGACTGCCTGCCATAATGAGAACTAGCCTCCTGTATTTATACTAATTCTGGCTAACTGCCTGGGTTGACTTCTCATTCTGGGTATCTATCTATTCAGTATATATTATTATTTCTGGTCGACTTCTTCTCTTGGAGGATAATAACCTAATATAAATGATCTTCTTGAGCCGACAAGTCTTCTAGGGTTATTAGCCAACTCATTTGGGTTTCTTCTTGCTTCCCAGAGTATTCTATCCTCGTCAGGTTTACACGTGGAGGTAAATACCTCCCGCAACTACCATAATATCAACACTCCCTCCTAGCTAGGGAGGTATTATAGGTAATGGTCTTGAGCACAAAAACATACCATTCACCCGGTAGCATCAACATAGTTGTATAGACTAGATCATGACTAGATCATGAGCACCATCATCATCATCAATGTCATCAGCTGCACCATCTCTCGAAACCATACTCTATCTGAGTAATCAGAGATGATTCTCACTCCATAGAGTGATACAAGAGCCATTCTTCTAATCTAGAAGAGTAAATGCTCTGAATCATTTTCCATCTGGGAAATCTTTGTCCTTTGATTATCCATCTATCTGATAATCATTTCCAATATTGTTGATAGTCTTCAAGGCAATCGAAACAAAATAGAACACAATTGTGTCTATCCACAGTAGTGCATAACTACAATCCAGTGGTACACTACCACACCAAGTAACACACAAGTACTTGATCAACAACGTATAGTCACGAACAGTGGAACACATCCACCATAGTAGTATACATCTACTGTCATATAGTCTTCATAAAAATCATCTGATATCAACCTGCACATAAACAATGTTATGGTATAAAATGAATCATCCGGGCCAATGTTTCACTCACATCTATGAAATCTGAAAGAATATCTTCCCTCAGAGTAGAACAATGAGATATCTGGACTATTATTCTCAAGAAAGGAAGAATAACTGTCCTGTTTTATGAACCTGGACCATTCCCCACCCTGGGCCATTCTTCTTACACTAATCAAAGTGTACCCTGGAGAGAATGTATAAACCCTAAGGAATGCTTGTCCCTGATTGTTGAGCCTCGACCATTCCCCACCCTGGGCCATTCTTCCTACACTAATCAAAGTGAACCCTGGAGAGAATGTATAAACCCTAAGGAATGATTGTCTGGACCATTTCCTCTGTTAACCATAAGAGGAAAAGACTGTCCTGCATCAACCTCCAAAACGGACCATTCCTCATGTTAACCACAATGAGAAATTGTTGTCCGGCGAGGCAGACCAATCTTCTTGAGTAACCCTCAAGAAGAGAGACTTCCCTAGACAACTCCCCATGTTAACCACAATAGGAAGTCGATGTCTATGATACATCAAAAATCTGGACCATTTCCCATGTTAACCACAATGGGAAATCATTGTCCGTCAGAAATCTCAATCCACTTTCCGAACAGGAAAGAATCTGTCCAAGCTGGACTATTTTTCAATGAATGTATTTAATAATATTTTTAGTGCTCCCTCCTAACCTGGGAGTCATCTCTTCCTTTTTCAATAAGGAATTCGTCTCCACGAGCTCCAGCTTGAGTACGCAAACTCTTTCATCTTTTACCAAAATGTCTGTTTATTTGCTCATCTATGGAGATATGTATTGGAGAACCACTTTCTCCTGTCTAGACTTCATTACGGATAATGTAATGGTTGATTTCAAATGTACTTTGGTCTGGAACACTGGTTTTCTCTGAAGGCTTCATGTAGCTATGATCAATAGAGTATATCATTGTTGAAAAACTGGAACACATCCATGTGGCACTTCTTCTGTCATAATGAGATCTGATCTACTGAGTAATCATCTTGATACAATATCTTTGTTATATAAAATCTTCACCACACTTCTGCTGTGCACTGGAGGTTCTCCACCAAGTTGTCTTCTTCTATCTGCATGCAAGGGTCTCTTTCTGGTATGCCTCAAAGTCTTTAGGTTTCTCTTCATATGCTCTTTCTTCAATTTCTCTGGAGAACATTCTTTGCATTCATTTGATGTAGAACTCTAACTCATGGATGTTGTGGATGATATAATGACTCATGTAGAGATATGTCCAGTGTACTGGAACAAGTAATCATCATAGTCTTCTCCCTCCATCTGGGAGAACCTCTAGTTCTAGATCTCACAATGCTTTCATGCATAAGTCTTTCATACACTGTTCTTCATCACGACTTTCAGTTCCTCTGCTTCATTTCTTTTATTGAGTTCATATCAGGCTGGTAATCTTGTGATTCTTAATATAATGACTGGTTGTTTTGGCTTCTCTTTATTTCTTGGAATCTTCATTTTCTTCCTGATGTTTTTCTTTAGCTCTCGGGTCCATGGAGTTTCTTATAGATTCCATGCCCTAAAGATTCCATTTCTTTCTTTCATCATAGGATCACGGATGTGGATGGAGAACCAGGGATATTTTAAGGCTTCTCTTCGAAGAAGACTTCTTCTGCAGTTGAAGTGAACATGTTCTGTCTTTCATGGTTACTACCATAGATATATACTTCATCGTATTCAATGGATCATAGGATTATCTCCCTCCTAATCCTTGCTTCATGTAAGAGTGCATATAATCGACTCCCTCTGTCCATGCTTCCGTCTTCATCTTTATTGTCTTCTACAATATATAATTGGCTTTCTTTGTCTAACCGAGTCCATGCTTCCATCTTGTTGTATTCTACAAAAACGTCATAAGTCTTTCTCCAATTTCCTCTTGATTGTTGACTTCTTTCTGTCTTTCTTCTTCTAGGTATCTTCATGATTGATTCATCTTATTTTGCAATAGCTTCCTCATGATTTGTTTGATGTATTTCATTCTTTCATGTATTATCTAATGATATCAATCCTTATCTTTTTTTTCTTCCATCAATATAGTTCTTCTTGGAACACATTATCTTCCAGGAGATAGATATACAAGATATGTACAAGGAATAAGAAGAGTATTGTTACCTTCAGAAGAAGAAGTCTCTTTCATCTTGCTTAGTATTCTTTGTAGATTCATTTTCTTCGGCAACTGATGCTTCGTCTTTCTCCTTCTTTTTCTTTAGCTTGGGACAATGATTCTTGTAATGGCCATACTTTCGATAGTTGAAGCATTGTACTTCTGAAATGTCTTTCTCTTGATTTGACTTCCTCCTTGAACCAAACTTCCTTTTGTTCCTAAAATTCTTGAATCTTGTTGTGAAGGCTTGATCATCATACTTCTTTTGGGGTTTCTCTTTTGCACTGATCCTTGATTCTTCTTGAGCACAACAAGTCCAAAGTTCTTCAAATTTCATATACTCCTTCCTTGTGTTCATGCTTGCGGCAAATGCATCCCATGTCTTGGGAAGACCATTGAGTACTATGTTTACCATTTCCTTATCTGAAGTGATCTCTTCAATATCTTGTAGTTGATCTCTTATCTGGGAGATCCTCACAAAGTATGATGTTATGCTGTCATCATCATTCATCTTCATGTCCAATTTTTCTAATCGAGAAGAGATTTGTCAGACTCGTAACTTGTCCAATGTTTCTAATCAAGAAGAGATTTGTTAGGGCATCGTACATATTCTTTGATAAGTCAAGATGGGAGATGTAGGGTATCAAGTGGTATTTTATGGATTCCACTATGATACTCATGGCATTGATGTCACCATCTTTGAACTTCTCCATAACTGCAACGTTCTGCGGTTCCTTCTCTTTTCCTTCTTCAAACTCTGGTTCCATGATATTTCCTTTCATGATATCCAACACTTTATTCTTGGCAAGGATGAGGTCAATCATTTTCTTCCACACTATGAAGTTAGAGGCTCCACTTGTTCTCTGACTGCATAGAATAAGTCACGGTTGCTTTGACTTGGTCAAACACTAGATTTGACCGCAAACTCAAACTTGACGTCTTGGCTTACTGAGAGTACTAGGAGATGCACTAGGCTAGGGAACATTGATCTGTCTATAGATTAGGTAAATCCCTTAACTTAAGGTGCCTCAACGAGAGGATTAGGGTTTATGCAACTACACCTTCTAGTAATCCTAGCAACAGTGCTTTGGTAATTTCTCCTGCTAGGAAACCCTAGCGACAGTTCTTCAACGAGCTTAATATCCTTATGGCTATGTTTCCTTCCAGTGGTTAGACTGAATGAAGGAGGTGTGGGCCCATAACCTGTTAATAATATAATGGATGTGCTTGTTTTATCATTGACAATATCTCTATTGTCACCCAACCATAGGCCGAAGCCACCCTCTGAGCACCTTTAACTTGACAAAGAATCACTCTGGAAGAAAACCCTAGGCTAGATATCCAAACAAAGGGTAGCGCGCCTTTCCCCAAGGATATCACACCAACAAGAGATGATCAGATAGTCCAAACCCTAGCCAAGAGATAGTCCAAGCGTAACTGCTAGCTGCAGCAGCTGCAACAACAGCTCTCCTCCAAACCTGTGCAAAAACTGGGCAACTGTAGTGCACACAATTGCTGCTCTACAATTTTGAGATTGCTTGCTAGAATGAGAACTGGCCTCCTGTATTTATACTAATTTTGGCTAACTTCCTGGGCCGAATTCTCATTCTAGGTATCTGTCTGTTCAGTATATATTATTATTTCTGGTCGACTTCTTCTCTTTCAGGATAATAACCTAATATAAATTATCTTCTTGAGATGACAAGTCTTCTAGGGTTATTAGCCAACTCATTAGGGTTTCTTCTTGCTTCCCGGAGTATTCTATCCTTGTCAGGTTTACACGTGGAGGTAAATACCTCCGACAACTACCATAATATCAACATGTCCCACCAATCAACCTTTGAACTCAAATTTCCTATAGCTAACTGATTTTCCACTTCAGTTAACTATTTCCAAGTTCTCATTGAGAATAGATTAATATTTATTGTCCAACTATTATTAAGGGATAATAATAGTCGGCATACATCTATAAATATAATTTTCTCACCATCTATAAATAGAATTTGTTCATCATCTAAAAATAGACTTCCACCTAAAAATAGCCTAAGGCTCCATCCTAGTGTAGGTGCATAATTTTCACTAGGATCTTCTTGTTGAATCTCAACATGGACCATTTCCTACTATACCTACACACTCTAAGGAGACTAGAAGTATACACACTTCAAATTCTAAGACCGTGACCTTCAACTTAGAAAACCTTTTAGAACCATGTTTTCCTTCCTCCAACCCTTTCAAATTGGGGTCATTGTTAAGAACATTTGTGTTCATCAATGTATAGTTAATGAGAGAGTATATTCCTATATTATGATGGTTTTTTGGTAGTTCTTGGGGTTTCCCATCCATGTTACAATGACACCCTATTTGCAAACCTTTGATGATCAACCATATGAATCAATAGGAATTGTACCTAATCTTCCCATTCAATTAGGTGATAAGTTTGTCTTAGTAGATGTAGCAATTTTTATCACCCCTATTTACTTCAACCTTCTTCTTAGGTGCAATTATGTGTATGCCATGGAAGTTATGGCATATTTTCTCTATAATGTGATGAAATTTACACATGAAGGATGCATTATCACCATTGATCAAGTCGCATGTTGTAGTTCTCAACTACATCTTACTCAAGACAATGTCTCACCTTTAGTAGCTCATTCGAAGTCTATCCCTACTGTTTGGTTGGATCATGACCTAAATCACAAATTCCTCATGTGACCACTACCACCATTTGCACAACCTCCACTCCCCTAGAGTATGAGTCTATGGATCCTTTGAACAACTTATACTTGGATATTGGTATTGTATCTTCACACTTGGGAGCCACAAATCCACTCTCTTTTCCCATGTGTGAAAGTGTTCTTGCCTCATTAACCATGAATTTCGATGATAATGAAAAATTATTGGATGTTATACCTTATTTTGATGGTCCTTGGGATAACCTCCACTTTAGTTCTCCTATTGAATTCCTTTTTAAGCTACTCACTCCACTAGCATGCCCTTAGACTCCATCTCATATAGAAATATCTTTGGTTCTTACCTACTAGTACCGCATATCGCACTTCACAATGATACCTTGTACCACTCTTATCATCATTGATTTTTCAACCACATGGAATGTTGTCTAATATTTTGAGGATACAAACACTTGATTTTAATTACTCTTGATAAATCTAATAATATTTTTGAATTGTTGTTTCATAGATGCATGGATTTGAACTAGATATTCATATTTTGGTACCTTTGCATCATTCACTTATCCATGGTTGGATTAGCAAAAATGTATACTTGTACTGGCATATAAGATTAGGATCTACCCTAATATGAATATTCTCTCTAATGTACCATTTCCTACTATACCTACACATTGTAAGGAGACTAGAAGTATACCCACTTCAAATTCTAGGACCGTGACCTTCAACTTGTACAACCTTTTAGAACCATGTTTTCCTTCCTCCAACCCTTTCTAATTGGGGTCATTGTTAAGAACCTTTTTGTTCATCAATGTATAGTTAATGAGAGAGTCTATTCCTATATTATGATGGTTTTTTGGTAGTGCTTAGGGTCTCTCATCCTTGTTAAAATGACACCATATTCAAACCTTTGATGATCGACCATGTGAGTTGATGCAAACCCCCCTTCTCTCCTAAGGGTTGTGCGACCTCTCATTCTAAGATCGATCAAGAAACTGAGTCTGATTGACTCTCTAGGTCTCTGCTAGAACCCAAACTCACTTACATAGGTCCTTTCTCCAAAGATGCAAGTCGTACGAGACCCACATGCCTTCTCTTGAGCGTTGTTCAAATATCAATGCCAAACGGGCACTAGCTCTTTTCTGGCTAATCCCTTTGCTTCACGTGACCATGACTATGACCACTTGCTTGATCAAAAGATGCATTGTGACTTTGCATATCGGGTCTTCTCATGTGAGTCACCCCGACTCTCCCGACCTTCGAAACCCCAAAATACCGATATTTCAGAGCGCCACATCAACGATCCACAATCCCCATGATCCAATGGTCCTGACCTCCTTTTAGCCTATTGAGACTTCACGTTTCATGAAGTTGGAGGACCGCTCACCTCCCTTCTCCCGATATACCAAATCCCAATACCTCCCTGGGAAACTAACGGTCCATATTTCTCCTCGGTCCGACAGCTCAGATCAAATCATGATTTCGCGAGTTCTTACAACTCTGCCTTTGACTTCTTTGAGTCACGAGTCAGTGAAACGCTAATCTCTCACCACGTGTCCTCCTTGATGGACGGTTCCTATGTTTTCAGAATTTCACAACCCTGCTCCTCCTGTGTACTTTCAAAGCTTATTGTTCATGCACTTTACCTTGATCAGGTGGTTACGATTCTTCTACGCTTAGATTGAATGGTTGGGATCTTCCCTCCTCTGTACTTTCTCCTCATTGTCTAGACATTGATCAGACAATCCAGATCTTTCCTCTTGAGCTTGTGCTTTCTTCAAACTTATAATATTTTCGAAGGATTCAAAGGCTTCAATCTTTGTCCTTCCTATGAGTCTGGTTCTTGGCTCTCGTTAATACTTATGAAAAATGTTATTCCTCCTGAGCTAGGTCTCGTGGAGACTTCAACTTCCCGCACACTCCTTGTGTCTCCAGGGACTTAGATAACTCAGATCCTAAGGTTTTCTTGAAGAGAAATTCCTCTCTCTCTTCTAGCGTTCTCCTTCTCTGGTTCTTCAACTTCTTGCAAAGCCTCTTCGAAACTTTGTCGAATCTTAGATCTATGCACTCCTTGCACTAGATCTTTACGCAAGGGTTTGGATTCTTGCTGATGACTGTGCATGCCTTGCACCAGTCTCTTTCCACTCCTTGCAAAGGGAAAGTTCATGTTATCTCTTTTGAGCTTCATAATCAAAACAAATCCTGTTAACGCACTTCTTGCGTTCTGTGTGCACACCGTGCACCACTTCAACAGAAGAGAAAAAATTGAGACTTATCCTAACATTCACAGTTCCATATACTCATAACGAAATTCATTCATTCATTCATGAAAACACAATAACAAAGAATTGTAAAACAATGTCCACACCATACACTAGGTCAATTTTCCTCTGTTATATTCATAAGTGAAAATGGATACAACTGAAATAAAAAAAAACAACTGAAAACTGAAATCCCCTACTGACTTGCAGTTCTCTAATTTGCAACTATCTACCTTGAAACCAGCCTCATTTGGGCGCAAAAAACCTCTATTTATTTCATAGGGCTCTTAGGGTTCCCCCTGGCTACTTGTCTACATTACAACCTATCCTATGACTATTTTCGTGCAGTCGCATTCCAGAGCCGGAGTGGAAACTCCCACTTCTTCTCTCGCGATTGCTCAAGCGTGCCTCCAAATATTATTTCATCCCTAAGTTGAGGTGTACTTCCAAAATTTCTGTTGCAACTGCTAGTGTTGAGCTCCCGTACAGATTCCCAGACGCTGATGGGTCTTGCTCCGCGTGATTGAAAACGATGCTCCTGCATCATAATCCTCTTGAAAAAAATTCATGGACTCCTGCACCGAATTTCCATGCTTCTGCATAGCAGCTTCATTTTCCCAACTGGCATCTTCTATTGGGTGACCCCTTCACTTGACCAGATATTCAAAATAGGTCTTCCTCCTAGTCTTTTTTCCAATCCGTTGATCAACAATCTTCTCCATCTGTGGTTTTTCTGCTATAGGCCTTTGTTTCTCCCATTGGACCTTCTCTCGATCTTCTGATCCCTCGGTGTCATATTCCCTGTAAGGATACAGGTCTAAAACATTGAATATGGGAGATATTCCCACATCATCCGACATCTCAATCTCATAGGTGTTTGGATTAAACTTCCTCAAGATGTTACATGGCCCTATATTCTTCATTTTTAACTTGTTATATGTTCCTCCAGGGAACCTTTCTTTCCCGAGATGTGCCAGAACTTGATCTCCTACTTAAAACTCAAGTTCTCTACAATGTTGATCATCTCTGCATTTGTACTCATGGTTAGAACTCTACAACTGTCCTTTGATCTGGCTATGGAGCTTCTGCATTTCTGCAGCAAAATATTTTGCTCCAGCACTCCTGATATCACTTTGTTCCAAGTATCTCAACTCAGATACTCCCCTGGGTTTCATTCCATACAATATTTGGAATGGTCTCTTTCCAGTGCTCCTGTTTGGTGAACCATTGTATGTAAATTCTGCTTGTGGCAGAATCTGATCCCACTGGTTATGGTGTTCAATAACCAGACTCCTCAATAAGTTTCCCAAACTTCCGTTTGCCACCTCAGTCTGTCCATCTATCTGAGGGTGATAAGTTGAGCTGAAGGACAAATATGTCCCCAACTTATTCCATAGTGTTCTTCAAAAGTGACCAACAAATTTTGTGTCTCTGTCTGAGACAATGCTTCTGGGTAGGCCATGAAGTCTTACAACTTCTTTGAAAAATAGATTTGAAACATGTGTTGCATCACTGGTCTTCTGGCATGGGATAAAATGTGCCATCTTTGAAAATCTATCCACCACCACAAATATGGAATCAAATCCTCTTTGCATTCTTGTTAGTCCCAACACAAAATCCATGCTTATTTCATCCCAAGGCCTCTCTGGTATTGGCAATGGTTGATACAATCCAGTGTTCTGTATTTTTCCTTTTGCATGTTGGCAGATTCTACATCTGTTCACAAACTTTATCACTTATGTTCTCATACCTGGACAAGACTATGAACTTCTCAACTGTGCAAATGTTTTATCATGGCCAAAATGTCCAACCAATCCTCCACTATGCTTTTCCTTCAAAAGGTTATCCCTCATCGAGCATTTTGGTATGCACAACTAATTTCCCTTGAAAAACAATCCCTCTTGAATCATGTACTCATTCCACTAGCTTTTGTCTCTCATCACATGATTTACATATGCTTCATATGCTTCCTTGAAATATGTATAATCACAATACATGTCCTTAAGGTGTTCAAACCCCAAGGTCTTCACCTGAAATTCCTGTAGAATCAAACTTCTCCTTCTTAATGCATCAACAACCTTGTTATCATTCCCAATGATATGTTTTATGACAAAAGTAAAATTATGCATAAACTCAACCCATTTTGCATGCCTCTGATTCAATTTTTCCTGTTTGGTTATGAATTTTATGAATTGTAAAGCCCGGTTATCGCTATAAAAGACAAATTCCTGTGGGACAAGGTAATGTCTCCATTTCTTCAAGGATTGAATTATGGCATAAAAATCCTTATCATACGTGGAGTATTTCCTCTTGGTCTCATTCAGTTTCTCACTGAAATAGGCAACAAGTCTATTATCCTGACTCAAAACTGCTCTTATTGCAACTCCACTTGCATCACATCTCACCTGAAATGTCTTTTCAAAATTTGGCAAGACCAGAATTGGTCATTTTGTTATTTTCTCCTTTAGTATATTGAATCTCCTCTCGACATCTTCTATTCACTTAAAATACTTGTGCTTCTTCTTCACTGTATCCATCATTGGCACACAAATTCCACTAAAGTCTCTAATGAACTTCCTATAGAAGCTTGTTAATCCATGGAAGATCCTTACTTCAAACATGCTCTTGGGCGACGACCATTCTTTGATTGCTTTCACCTTCTCTGGATCCATCTTCAGTTCATTTGAAGAGATCACAAGACCCAAGTAGATGAGTTATGTCTTCATAAAAGAGGGCTTCTTCAAATTTATCAACAACTTCTCTTGCTCCCCATCACTAATGTTAGGTGCCTCAAATGCTCCTCTTTAATCCTGCTAAAGATCAGTATATCATCCAGATATACAACCACAAACTTGCCAATGAAATATTTCAGTATTTCATTCATCAGCCTCATAAAAGTACTCGGGGCATTTGTTAATCCAAATGGCATAACAAGCCACTCATACAAACCTTCATTTGTCTTAAAGGCTATTTTCCACTCATCACCTTCCCTCATTATCCACTTTTAAAATCTATCTTAGAAAATAAATTTTCTCCACTTAAACAGTCCATTAAATCATCCATTCTTGGTAAAGGAAATCTATACCTGATGGTGATGTTGTTAATGGCACTTGATTTTGTACACATTCTCCATCCTCCATCCTTCTTTGGACTCAATATAGTTGGTACTGCACATGGACTCAAGCTCTCTTTGACCAAAACCTTGTCTAACAATTCCTGGACTTAATTCTTCACTTCCTCGTTCTCTCGAGGTGTTAATCTGTATGTTGCTTTGTTCAAAAAACTTGCTCCTAGTATCAAGTCAATATGATGGCTGATACTTCTGATGGGTGGCAATGAGTTAGGTAACTCATCCACCACTATGTCAGCAAAATTATCCAACAATTCCTGAACTTCTTCAGGAAAATCATCCATTGAAGTACTTGTAAGGATAAATATGGGTTTCCTCACCACATCAAACTGCATCTCCTGTTCTTCCTTGACTTCTTTCAGGAGTTCCTTCCCACTCATGAGAAATATGCTTGTGTTGGATTCCTCTTTCAGTTTCTTCTCCTCTATTGGCAGCAGCATGTGTGTTCTACCATTCTTCTCCAAGGTGTATGTATTCTTCCTTCCATCATGAATGACATTCCTGTCAAACTGCCATGGTATTCCCAAAACAATATGGTATACATCCATGGGAATTACATCACATATAATTTCATCTCTATATCCTCCTATCTTAAATTCAACCAAGCATTGTTTAGTAACCATTACTTGGTGTCCTTTCTACAAGCATGAGACATTGTATGGATTTGGATGTGCAGTTGTCTCTAGCTCCAATTTCTCCACCATCTCTGTGGATAATAAGTTGTCAGTGCTCCCACTGTCAATTATCACCTTGCATACTCTATCTTTAGTCTTGCAAGCTGTTCTCAAGAGACTGTTCCTCTGCACTGGCCTTTCAACTTTTTCCTCTGGTTTCAAGAGAAATTTCCTCAACATCAGGGATCTCCTATCCTCTGCTCCTTCTACCTCAACATCTCTTCTCTATTCTTCTGAAATGTGAGCTTCACCTTGTTGGCCTTTGACCAAGTTTTGGGAGATTCTTGGTCATGTTAACCTATTTTAGGACTTTGACAGCCCGTCGAAGGAGGAGTGCAAGACAAAGAGGAGATCACGACATCTCGGCCCCTCTTTAAGTCCATTTTTGGGATGTGGGAATATGTAACGGGAATGGGATGTCGGCCCATGGGTTTTTCCCATGTTTAGGCCTATTTTGTATATAAATAGATTCTTAGACAAGATATAAGTAGAAGTGCATCTATGTGATGTGAATGTATTCTCAATGCAAGTAGAGTCTATAAGTGCTTTGTGCATGACTGTAAGAGACTCGCAAATCTAAGTGCAGGTCCTTGTAGCAGGTTGTGGAAGGATTAAGTGTTGTAATGCAAGGAGGAAGGATCTAGCGAGATGCACAGATCGTCTGTCATGTGCAGAGTAAGGGTTTTGAGGCTCTGTGCTTGTAACCGATTGAATGAAGACAATAAATAAGAAGAGTCAGTGGACATAGCCCCAGGGTGGGGGTGAACCACGTAAATATTGTGTTATGCTACTTTGTGCTTTGTCTTGATGTGTTCTCATGTTATTTGCTAAGTGCTTTGATGTATTTAGATAAATCTACTTATGCTTTGTACTTATGACATGCGAGAATGTTAGATTTGGTCTATATGGCTATGCTTAGTTCTTGATCTATTTACTTATGCTAAGTGCTTAAATACATTAGATTAGTGTGGATGCTACGAAGCTCTGTTATATCAACAAAGTGGATATTGATTGCATATTGAGGAACTGACGGTGCTAAGTGATTTATTAAGTAGTACAATCACACATCTGTGTCCCAACTAAGGTTGCAGATGCCTGAGTCTTGCAACCACCCCTGCCTCTACCTCGGGTGAGACTTCATCTGCTTCGCAGGTGTTGCTGAAAGGGCCGGTAGATAGGGCTTTGTTGGTGCGTTGTTGTAGCATTGAACCCTGGGTCTACCCCTGTGCCAACCAATGCTGAGAAAGAAGAAGCTTTGTGCAAACATTCGACCTGAGATTGTGAAATCTTTGTGCGTAGATATGTTCCCTAGTGCGTAGTATCCTACTCGATTTATAAAGATCTGTGCTAAAGAAAGAAGCCCGATCTGAAGAAAAGAGTCAAGATCTAAAAGATTTTGTTCTCTAAGAAAGGTAAAATTGAGAACGTTTGATTAAAAGAGGTAAGATCTGCAAGCTCTGTGCTCTGATAAAGGTAAGACTAGTGAAAGTTTTAGATATGAAAGCTTTGTGCTCTGTAGACGTAAGATAAGTGGAAATTTTTGTTTCTAAAGTATGGATCTAGGTATGTTTGATAGGTTCTATCCTAGTTTGAAAACTACGGTATTAATAGATGAAACAAGGCTTGATATGAGTAGATATGATAAGAATAGTGAAAGATATGTTATAACTATGCATAGAAATGATGTTTGGACTAATAATTGGATGCAGGATCCTACAAAGAATTTTTTGCAGGTTAGCTACCATGATCCTAGTGCACAGTACAGGAGAAGTTGGGGATCATTTAAAAGAAAGAGAGGATTAACCCTCTGTTATAGTTGTAGAAGACCGAGACATCTTGCTAAGGAATGCCCTAGGAAACGACCTAGTTGTCTTTGTTGTAAAGCTATGGACCACAAAGTGTTGGATTGCCCTAGAATGATTGCTAAGCTGGAAGAAATGAATATGAATAAATAAAACCCTAAGGAAGATCCAGAAATGGAAGAACCCCAGAAATAATCATAGAAAGTATTGAAGCAAATGAACGAAACCCTAAATGCCCATCGACATGTCAGACTATCAGAGATCTTGAAGGAAAAAAAATGCATTGAAGTAAGAATAGGAGACTTCGACATTGATTATATTCTGGATGAAGAAACACAAGTGAATATCATGACAAAAAGAACTTGGGAAGCCATAGGGAAGCCTGCTATGATCCCTTCATTAGGAGGAATAAGACTATTCAGAGGAAAGCTAATAAACCTATGTGGAAATCTCGCTCGCATACCTATGAATGCTAATGGAACTTCGACATAAGAATATTTTGAGATTATTAAATTATTGTGGACAACGCCACATTTACCATGTTACTAGGAAGACCTTGGATTGAAAGAGATCAAACCAGTTAGAAAGAAGAAGAAGTCTCAGAGCATAAGAAACAACAGTTAAAAGAATTCATGACTAGAAGGATCACACACTTGATTGAAGAACAAGAGAACATATCGAAGCTATTTAACACTAGCAACCCAGATGTCGAAGTTGCAAGAACATTAGAGGACCCATAGAAGACTGAAGTACCTACCCCAGATAAAAAAGAGGTATTACCCCTAAATCCTAGGAAAGAATCTCGACAGTGTGAAGTGACTATGTCAAAACAAGATAAGAATCATAATGGAAAAAGGCATATCGAGATGAAGTTCACTGGGAAGAAGGCTAGAAAGCTAAGTAAGAAGAGAGATAAGATCGACAAGTTATAGAAAGTTCCAAAGGGAACTTCGCAGACAGAAAATTTTCAAAATTGGAACTTCGCCGAGATATCAGAACAACGACACATGGCACTTCGTCGTGGCGAAGTAATATAGCCATTGGAGACATTATAACCATTTGATCGACACTCCGAATGGGCAGAAAGGCAATTATGGTTTGTCATCAGACCGTTCGACCGTGCCATAATGGACCAAACAAAAGTTAATGGAGGCTCATACCCATTGCAAGTGAGCCGTTGTCAAGTTCCATATTTATCCCGTCGCGTCATGCACGAAGAACACTTTTTCTAACCAAGAGTTTGAGCCCACAGACTAAGTGAATTGTATACAGTGATCATTGTGCCCTTGTTGTTTATTCTAGTACAGTGTATAAGTTAAATTGACCTCGATCTAATTAATCTCGAGCGCGTATGTCCGACAAGCTCAATGCAGTCGAAGAATCAGTGATAGAAGTACTCCTTGACTTGATGACTGAAAGAGTCATGTCGGATAGAGGGTTGTCTATAGGTGTACAAGCATCGTTGACGAGAGGACTGCCAACCTCTCCATCTACTGCTCGCGGAGCCGGACCGTCCCAGCCATCAGGTGAAAGGTGAACTAATCATAAGGATGATTTGGCGAATGCAAAATTGATCCCGCACATATTACCTACATATATTCCCCATCTAAGTGGTGCAATCAATCAAGACAGTGTGCCCAGAGAATTTGAGTACGCTTTGGTCACTGCGTACCTCCCTAAGGGGATATGTGCAGTTCACACAGATTAAGAAAAGATTGCAGCATTGAAGTTTAGCGACTTCATCCTTGGTGACAAGAAGTTCTACAACATGCTCGCCCCACATAAGTACCTGACTAGGACAAAGGGAAAGAATTCAAAGATAGTTCCCCAGTCATGGACTATGAACCTTGCGCAGTCCACATTGCTCAATGTCATGAAGATCCCTCATTTCAGAAGGCACCAAGAAGTGAATGCATGCGTCAAGATGTTGTTGTCCTATTAACATGGTGGATACTTATAGTTAAACTATCGTATCACAATGGATCTGACATTGATCAATCGGATCACCAGGCTTAGCATGCAAGGACTTGACCCATAGGATTTATATCTTGGAAAATCCATGGACTGCAATCTCGCACAAAGGATCAAGGAAACCTACAGAGATGTTGAGAAGGGAATGCAAGGCTACAAGGTAGCCTCTATCTAGAGTAGCACAGTGTGCCTTGCCTGTCAGTTGATCACAGGAAAGTTAGTCCGCAAGAACCGACCCACCCAAGGGACTGGTTTTGTAGTCGACCTTGCAGGGAAGTGCGCGGAGGGCCTACAAATGAATTGGGTGAAGTACCTCATGAACCAGTTGGAACTGGATTGCAGGGAAGTGCAAGATCAAGGATATGAGTTCCACTTCAGCTGGCTTCTAATATTGATCGCTTTCATCGCATGGGAGATGTCGAAAGGTGCGACCTTCTCGGAAATCGAGCCCTTTGAACCTTTGGCCATGAAGTTCAGTACACTGTGGTATTCTAGTGACATGAACAAGCAATGGCAGTCAAATGCCGTGTTCCACACATATTACAACTAGTTGAAGACAACTATCCAGTCCGAGCCTCACATCACACCGAATACTCTCCACAAGTTTCGGCCTTTAATGAAATTCAGCATGGACTACCATTTCATTTATATTACAACACGCGCTGACGAGCACAAGAAAACAATTCAGTCTTACTACAAATTGACAGAGGAGGACCTAGAAGAGATTACTAAATACTGGTTAGAGGACCTCCTCATCCCAGCAGACCCTACGAAGATGTCCGACATTGACAGTCCAGAAGCAGTGCATGATACACCTAGACTCAGCAAGACAAAGAAGAATGAAGAATCCCAAGATGTAAGCAGTACCTCAAAAAATACTACTTCCATCTCAACAGAGAAAGGAGGAGATGATGGAGAGATAGATGGCACAAAATTTGAAAAAAAGAAAGTCGAGGTTACACCGCATAGAGACGAGGAGGCTCCCTTGAAGAAAAGGAAGGTGTCCCCCCCGAAGCCTTCTTCCCGAAAGAAATCAAGAGCATCTATGACCAAAATGTAGACTACCCTCACCTTAGATGACTTTGATTTCATTGTAGCATCACTGAACGATGCTTCGATGGAGATAACAAAGAAGTAAGAGGCTCAACAGGAGAAGATATACAATCGAAATAAGGTTGAACTTCAAGGGGTGCAGCAGACACTTAAGTCCAGTCGAGCAGTCTCCACTATGCCTCTACCATTGGAAACACCAGAAATGGGAGATGATTCAGCTCAACTCCACCGAATCGCTGACACAATCGAAGCTCGCCTTCAACGAGCAAAGGAGGAAATAGTGCAAGCGACCCAGGCTTTAGCACAAGTACAAGGAGACCTTTTAGAGAAATGCAGTACTACAGAATGGGAAAGGCTTGCTCTCCAAGAAAAGTGTGATGAAGAAAGAGCATAGTTGCAAAAAAGCAAGGAACAGTTGCTCGTAGAGCAAATCAAAGTAAAGGAAGGGGTCAACAGAGCACTTTGCTCTATGACATTTATAGAAGTAAAGACCGAAGAGAGAGTCCCACAACAGGTGGCACAACTTGAAGAAGTGATTCAACAAGTACAACAACGCATAGCAGATTTGGATCTACGCACAGTGCCCAAGACCCCGCAAGACGTAAGAGACCAAAGGGAATAAACCGCCAGGAGCTTAGTTGAGAGACTGAAGGCTCTTTCCTTGGAGTGCAAGAAGCTGAGTAACCCCCAAAAATATGAGAAGGTCGTTGAGAATCCATAATTGTAGGCACTAGAGTCACAGCTCCAGGAAGTGAAGCAAGATGCAGACACACTACAGGCGCAACTGAAGGCCCTGTCAATTGTAGACAGAATGAAGAGATCTCAAGAGAAACCCACCACCCAACAGTAGATCCATATGATCCAGAGAAAAGTTATGGAAGTAACTCAACGACTCCAACCTGTGCAAGATAAGGCATGCCAATTGTTAACAGAGGTTGAAAGTCGAGGAGCAAAGCTAGAACAGGTTGTCACCATAGAAAAACAACGCCTATAAGGGTCAGTGAATGACACAGTGATCTATGAGTTCACTGGGCAAAAATCCATAGCAAAGCAGTAGGTTGAAGTAGCTCGAGCCAAGCTCAAGGAGTTCGAGGCAGAACTAGTGAGATCAGAGTGACTCGAGACGAGTCACAAGTGAGTGTTGTGGGCTTGTTGGCCCTTGACCAAGTTTTGGGAGATTCTTGGTCATGTTGACCTATTTTGGGACTTCAACAGCCCATCGAAGGAGGAGCACAAGACGAAGCAGAGATCACGGGATCTCAACCCCTCTTTAGGTCCTTTTTTGGGATGTGGGAATATGTAGTGGGAATGGGATGTTGGCCCATGGGTTTTAGCCATGTTTAGGCCTATTTTGTATATAAATAGATGCTTAGGCAAGATAGAAGTAGAAGTGCATCTATGTGATGTGAATGTATTCTTAGTGCAAGTAGAGTCTGTAAGTGATTTGTGCATGACTGTAAGAGACTTGCAGAGCTAAGTGTAGGTTCTTGTAGTAGGTTGTGGAAGGCTTAAGTGATGTAACACAAGGAGGAAAGATCTAGCGAGATGCACAAATATTCTGTCCTGTGCGGAGTAAGGGTTTTGAGTCTCTGTGATTGTAACCGATTGACTGAAGACAATAAAGAAGAAGAGTTGGTGGATGTATCCCCAGGGTGGGGGTGAACCACATAAATACTGTGTTATGCTACTTTGTGCTTTGTCTTGATGTGTTCTCATTTTATTTGCTAAGTTCTTTGATGTATTTAGATAGATCTACTTATTTTTTTTGCTTATGACATGCGAGAATGTTAGATCTGGTCTATATGGCTATGATTAGTGCTTGATCTGCTCAATCTGATCTATTTATTTATGCTAAGTGCTTAAATACATTAGATTAGTGTGGATGCTGTGAAGCTCTATTATATCAGCGAAGTGGATATTGATTGCATATTGAGGAACTGACGGTGTTAAGTGCTTTATTAAGTAGTACAATCATAGATCTGTGTCCCATCTAAGGTTGCAGACACCTGAGTCTTGCAACCACCCCTGCCTCTACCTCGGGTGAGACTTCATATTCTTCACAGGTGTTGCCAAAAGGGCTGGTATATAGGGCTTTGTTGGTGCGTTGTTGTAGCGTTGAACCCTGGGTCTGCCCTTGTGCCAACACACCTTCTCCTTTATTTTTCTCAGGGAATTCCCAAGACACGTGCCCTGTCTTTCCACAGGCATAGCATCTTACTTCTCCTCCTCCTCCTCTTCCTCTTCCTCTAGAATAAATTCTTCCACCACCCTGTCTTCCTCGGGAATTTTCTCCTCTTTCCGAGTGACTGTGTGGTTTTTTAGCCTCATCCTTAGAATTATGTTCCTTGTCATGGGTAACTCCCTTACCTCTAGTTGGGACTAGGCCTTTGCCTCTTCCCCACTGGCTTTGCTTTCTGGCCAACTTATCCTCTGCCTTCAACGCAAACTGATAAACATCCTCCACTGTCTTTATTGACATCATGTTGAGCTCATCCTGGATTTCATATCTCAGGTCATTCATATATCTGGATACTTTTTCTTCATCTCTCTCTCTTCATATTAAGATGGCCATGTGGGATAGGTATATTGGATACTTTTCTTGTTGAAATTTTGGCTCGATGTATATACCCAGGGTCGTAAAAATTTTTTTTTTTAAACTCCAAAACATGATATCAATATGTCAAAAATGTGACTAATGTGAGGCTTTTTGTTGCATAGAATATTAATTGAAATGATATAATTGGTGTACTAAAACATATTGACTATGTTGTGTATTACAAGATCCAGATGAGGCCATGACAACAGATCATGTCATATCAAATGAGGACACAACGAATGGCACAAGACATCATGTACTCTAATTTTGACTTAACTTAGGAAAAAATGATCTCATGGCATTTTGTGATATGCCCATCTTTTTTCCCAATATTGTTAAATTTTATAGTGTATTATCCAATCCTGTCAGAAATTAATGCACATTGTTGATTATTTTAGATGGAGATTGGAGCAAATGTAGAGCCTGAGTATTCAACTAGAAAATGAAAAATATATGTACGTGGACGTTCACCTAAAACTGTTAAATTATGTAGAGGACAGTGGGTGGAAGAGGATATGACAATGGATCATGTAGAAACAATAAATGATTGCATTGAGCAAGAGGTTGGTCTGAAATATAGTACATGGGATGAATACTTTGAGAAAGTTGTTGTTTTTGGATGTTCTGTATGTCGTGGAAAGAAACAATTCAAACGAGCAATTGTACAAATACATTACATAGAGGATGATCTTCCAGTGGGTAGTATGCCTCCTACAATCGATTCAAATCCAATTGGAATTGTGGTAAGGAATTTTACAATTTGATATAAATAATATGTATACTTCTTTCAAAAATTGTTTTATATTATTTAAATAATTAATTTTTTCTTAATGAATACTTGCAGGATAAAGTTCTTTGTTTAAATTTTCCTGGAGCACCGAATTCTAGATGATACATCTAACAAAAATATGTGCACAGATACCAACTCCGAAGATGAGGATTTGATGAAAACAACTAACAGAACAAGAACCACTTTAAAGATGCATAATTTTCTTAAAGACAAGGGGAAGGTGGACTACATACCCTATTAGAATGAATGTGATGGAGATGATGAATTCCCTTGAGTTTTAGATCAATTTACAAAGAGACATTTGATCGTCGACTATATTGCGCTTGACCTAGTGATCAACAACTACCTAAAGTGTATGAGGTGTTTCAATTTTGGGGATACAACTACATGATACGACCATCCAATATTCATGGAGAAAATCTAGGCCTCTTTGTTGTACAAAATGTCCATGTGGGATATATACATATAAACAATTCACAACAAACCACTAGGAGATTAATGTCAAAGTATGGTCTGTCATATTACAATGGTGAATGGGGAAGGCTAGCAGAATATAATCCTAACATGTCAGCATATGGTCTAAATTAGAATACATGTACACATCATCTCCAATTGGAAAGTGGAAAAGAAATAAATAGTAATATTATGTATATATATGGACATGCATACACACACAAAAATATTGCAGGTTTTATAAATAGTAGTAAGGTAAAGGACCCTAATGTAAGACCAAATTGTCAATTTGTTGAAGTTATAAATGATAAAGATGAATATATGGACATAGAGGTTGATAGATTGATAATGGTTGAGGCTATTATGGACCTTACCATTGGGGATGAGTTATTTATTAATTACCCCTTCTTAAAAATCACTCCCGCATGAAAGAAAAAGGGAAGAACAAGGTCTCCCTAAGGATGTTCATAAGGGAAGAAAACCAAAGAATAATCAATGAGTGTGGATTGACATTTTATACACTATGTTGTCAAAATTGTGTTTTATTTTAAATTATTGTATAAAAGAAGTAGTATATAAAATAAGATTTCATTATTCAATTGATGTATATATGTTCATATATTCTATATTCTTATTGGTTAAGACAATATATTTGATTATATTTCTTTGAAATTGATACAATTATGATTTATCCAATTGTTGCGAAACATTAAATAATTATTTTGTTTGTTGAAAGGTAGAAGATATTGATGATACACCTACTAATACCCAAGATCAAACTGGCTCATTAAGATTTGGATGGGATGATCCAAACCATCCTTTAAACCATACCAGGGCAAACATAGCAACATTGAAGAGAATACTACCAACTGATAAATTTGAAGAGCTGATGAGATTAGCATACATTGATGACATTCTACATAGATTTAATGATGATGATGATAGTGAAAATGAAGTGCATGAAGAAGGATTGAATGAAATGGTTATAAATTTCTTTGGGGATGGATACAATGATGGCATTAATGATCATATGGTTGACAGTAACGATGATAGTAGGGGTAATTACCACCAAGGTAATCTTGATGATAACAACTTGAAAGACTCAATCAAGCAAGCTGTGAAGACATCTGTGTTGAGATCGGGTGCAAGTAGAACCTCAAAAATAGCATGCACATTGATATTATTAGAAATCAAGTCACTATTTGGTTTGTCAGACAAATGATTCACTACCCTACTGAAGTGATTTGAAATGTATTTCTTACTTTTACTTTGCATTGTCTATTGGTGTACGCAATTCGTAAATATTCATCAACTTCGTTTATATTTCTATAAGGGGATGTTATAAACCATATATTGTATATAAACAATCATAGTATATATTGGCATATCGAACATGTTCATCATAAGTCAAACATTAATTGATTTAATCTCTAGAAATCTTACAAGGCACTAAAAACTAAAATATTCCCTGAAGAGAATGTGTT
>ML822282.1:34122-70565 GCA_009831015.1 Picea engelmannii | reverse complement strand
AAGTAAACCCAAGTACGTCTGGAAAATTCATCAATGAAAGTTAAGAAATACTTGCACCTAGAAAAAGAAGGAGAAGAAAGTGGACCACACAAATCACTATGAACAAGCTGCAAAGGACCCGAGGCATGCCAAGAGGCACGTTTGTCAAAACTGTCCCAATGATGTTTGCCAAGAACACAAACGACACAAACATGATCTCTGCATGAAACAAGAAGAATACCAGTCAGCATCTGTTGATTACATAGTTGCTACAATAAGCGATAGTTTAGATGACCAAACTGCTCATGCCAAAGTTTTCTCAAGTCATCTCTATGAGCAACAAAAATTAATGAAAAAGATGATGACCCAAAGTTGTCAAACTTGTACAACTTGGTAATATCATCAGCAATTCTAGTTGCAAGAACATGCTTAGGATCTTTTAGATCCTTGATTACAACTTGGTGAGGTGAAAACTCAACGGTTTTACCTTCACCTGAATGAGTGATTTGATATACTGATAGAAGGTTACAAGAAATACTTGGAACACATAATAAATCATTGAAATGACCATTATCTACTTGAACTGTTCCAGATCCTACAACACTAAGAGATCTATCATCACCGACAAATATTTTATTGGTGTTACATTCATTTAGAGCAAAAAATATGGCTTTATCCTTAGCCATATGATAAGATGCTCCTGAATCAATAAGCCACTCATTAGAAGAAGAAGTAGTAGTAGAAGTTGAATTGAAGGAGAAACCAGAAGCAGAAAGTGCATGTCCGTGAGAATAAGTAGAATCAATACTGATGTTGTGCTTCTTCATCGCTGCTTATAAAGCTGCCATCTTCTTGAAACATTTGGACTCATCATGACCATGTTTATCACAAAAGTTGCAATGTCTGTTAGTATTCTTACTTTTATATTTTTCTCCTTTGTCACTAGTAGGAGCTAAAGCTGTCTAAGCAGGTTTGGGACCCTTATGTTGTTTGTTGTTGTAGCGATGATGTTGTTTCTTGGGATACTTGGGTTTATCTTTCTGTTGGGAAACTAAGGCTTTGTTGGAGGGACCTTGATCACTCCAAATTGTACAAACTTATCTTCCTCTTGAATCAAAGAAGCACAAAAGGACTCAAGACTGGGTTTTTCATAAGCTTCTTCCCCTAGAGTCTCTCTCATGGAATAAAAGGTAGATACAAACACAGAATATGCACTACCTAGCTTAGAAGGAATAAGATAGATGCAACGCTCTTCCTCCATATTTATCTTACATTCTTCACATAAAGTTCTGAGTGTTTTAAACCTAGATAGATAGTCTCCAAGGAAAGAAAAATCATTTGGACTCAAGTTCAGTATTTGATTTTCTAACTGTTGTGCTCGAATAATATTGAGTTTACCAAACACAGATTCAATCATGTCCCAAGCTTCTTTGGGGTCATCAATATCTTGAATGTGGTACCTTAAATTAGGAGAGATGGAAATTTCGATTAGTCCACGTGCTTCGTCATTCCTATTATCCCACTTGGCTTTCTTATTAGCATCAGTGGGTGCGTTTTCCTTTCCCAAGGTAATTTGGTACAAGCATTTACTTCTTAATAAATCTTCCATATGAGATTTCCATTGGAAGTAGTTGTTGTTGGTAAGCAAGATAGTAATTGTAGAAGCCATATTAAATATGCAGATAATGTGGATTTAAAAACTTAAAATGATTATTTGGATGGAAAGAGCTTGAAAAGTTATGCGGTTTTAAAAAAAACGGCACTGAAAATGGACTTCCAATGTGAGAGTTATGCCCTTTTAAAAAAAAGGCACAATCGGTAACCAAATGACCACATGATTGTGTAAGTTGCTTTATGAAGTGACCCACTTTTATAAAGAGAAGTGGGGATCACTTTTACAATGAAGTTACTTTATAACAAAAAATTTGCATGCAAAATAAATAACTCTAAAATAAAATATTAAAGCTACTTATAGTGATTTAGTTTTATACTTGAAGTGAAATACACTTTACAATTTTAACATGAACTTTTTCAAAAAAGGTAACAAAAGAGAGACTTGAACTCAAGACCTTTTACTTAATAAGGAAACTTTTAACCAAATGATCTAGAAAAACATATTGTAATGTTCAGAAGGAGGATTGGGGGTGTTTTTGTTGTTGTTGTTGTTGTGGAAGACGGCCTTCGAGAGCGTGCTAAAAAAAACCTCTTTTCACACAAGAAAAAAATTTCGCTTCTCGATGACAACAGGGGTTAGATCTTGGTTAGCTTACCCGGAAGATGCACCTTTTCCTATCTGTTTCTGATTTTTTGAGATCACACAGGGCGTGGGGAAAAGATAATATGTAGATCTAAAAGAGTAGCAACCCGGAAATAAATAAAACAAAACCGAAATAAAACCAAAATACTACTCTGCAAAAATTTTAAAAAATGCGTATTCAAGCTTTATACCTCCGGACCTGACTGTAATGGCCGTATCTTGGGAAAACATAAACCTTTTTGAGTGAAACAAAAAGTGTTCCTAACTAAAATGAGCACTCTGGATGCAATGGAATAGTCCTCTTAGCCCATAAATGTATGAAAATGATAGAAATTTGAGATGAGGAAACTCGGCTTCACTATCTCGATCTTCAATAGGAGCGGGTCTTCAAACAAGGTTTGATACCATGTTCGACAACACAGGTATTCCAACAGAGGACGAACACCTTCAGTAACCACTCACATAACCAGATCAAATATCAACACATCGATGTTTTCATGTGGTAAAACCCCTACGGGGAAACATCCACGGCCCCAGCCAACGCGGCCACTTGGAGCAGTTTATTAATGCAAAGAAAAAGATTACAGAGAGATTTTACAAGAGAGTTTCTCACAATCGATCATCGAAAAATTACCCTCCCTGCTCTTTAAATAGAGACCATGGACCAATCGGGTGTTAAGCCACAGATCATTGGCCGTTAAGATAGAGGAGAGTATGAACCGTCGAATAACTCTATGCTGGGAACATATCGTGACCATTGGATTTCCTAACTACAAATGCATACTAATGCATACTAAATAAACACACTAAGAAACACACTTTTACCTAATGACATATTAGACCAAGTAGATCTTAACTAACTCCTAAGTGTCTAAATATCCTAACAGTTTCAACAATGATTATATAGAAGGGAATGACAAATGATGACAATCAGATGTGCATGATGAATGTTGATGAAAACATGAACGATATCAAATATTATGTGGTAACATCAGAAATCCTTGAGTCTTGAAACCATCCCATACTGTCAAGGCATGTGTCTAGTCTAACCATGTCAAATTTCGAATCATAAAGGCACAGATTGAAGAAATTTCAACGATGGCCCCATTCACTGCACACTATGTTGGGTCGGTGCATGACATTTGTGATGGGTGAATTGGAAGTTCCATGACATTTCAAGGGATTTCCAACAAAGATTCTACAGATGGAAATGATGAATGATGACAATGAGACATCCATTATGAAAATTGATGCACACATGGACAATCTCAAATATTATGTGGGGACATCAGACATCCTTGATTCTTGAAACCCTCCCATACCGTCAAGGCATGTGTCTAGTCTAACCATGTCAAATTTCGATGCATACAGACACAAATTGAAGAAATTTCATTGTTGGCCCCATTCATTGCTCACTATGCGGGGTCAGTGGAAGACATTTGTGATGGGTGTATTGGAAGTTCCATCACATTTCAAGAGAGTTTTGACAAAGATTCTACATATGGCAATGATGGATGATGACAATGATACGTCCATGATGAACAATGATGAAAATGTATTGGACGATCTCAAAGATTATGTGGGGAGATCAGATATCCTTGAGTCTTGAAACCCTCCCATACCGTCAAGGCATGTGTCTAGTCTAACCACATCAAATTGCGACGCATACAAGAATAGTTTGGAGAAATTCAATGTTGGCCCCATTCACTGATCACTATGCACGTTTGGTGGATGAAATTTGTCATGGGTGTATTGGAAGTTACATGACATTTCAAGAGAGTTCTGAAAAAGATTCTACAAATGGAAATGAAGAATGCTGACAATGATATGTCCATGATGAACGTTGATGCAAACATGGATGATCTCAAAGATTATGTGGGGAAATTAGACATCCTTGAGTATTGAAACCCTCCCATAATGTCAATGCATGTGTCTAGTCTAACTACATCAAATTTCGACGCATGCAAGCACAATTTGAAGAAATTTCTATGTTGGCCCCATCCACTGCTCACTATGCGGGGTTGGTGGATGAAATTTGTGATGGGTGTATTGAAATTTTCCTGACATCTCAAGAGAGTTTCAACAAAAATTCTATAGATGGAAATGACAAATGATGACAATGAGATGTGCATGATGAACGTTGATGCAAACATGGACGATATCAAAGATTATGTGGGGACATCAAACATCTGTGAGTCTTGAAACCCTCCCATACCGTCAAGCCATGTGTCTAGTCTAACCATGTCAAATTTCGATGCATACAAGAACATATTGAAGAAATTTCAACGTTGGCCCCATTCACTGCTCACGGTGCAGGGTCAGCGGAATACATTTGTGATGGGTGTATTGGAAGTTCCATGACATTCAAAGATATTTTCAACAAAGATTCTACATATGGAAATGTCAGATGATGACAATGATACATCCATGATGAATATTGATGCAAATGTACTGGACAATCTCAAATATTATGTGGGGACATCAAACATCCTTGAGTCTTGAAACCCTCACATACCATCAAGGCATGTTTCTAGTCTAACCACATCAAATTTCGATACATACAAACATAGTTAAAAGAAATTTCAACGTTGGCCCCATTCACTACTCACTATGTGGGGTCGATGGAAATCATTTGTGATGGGTGTATTGGAAGTCCCATGAGATTTCAAGAGAGTTCCGACAACGATTATACAAAAGGGAATGACAAATGATGACAATGAGACGTGCATGATGAGAACGTGGACGATCTCAAAGATTATGTGGGGACATCAAACATCCTTGAGTCTTGAAACAATCCCATGCCATCAAGGCATGTGTCTAGTCTAACCATGCCAAATTTCGATGCATAGAGGTACATATTGAAGAAATTTCAACGTTGGCCCCAGTCACTGCTCACTCTGCGAGCTCGGTGCATGACATTTCTGATGGGTAAATTGGAAGTTCCATGACATTTCAAGAGAGTTCCAAAAAAGATTCTACATATGGAAATGACAAATGATGAAAATGAGACATCCATTATGAACGTTGATGAAAACATGGATGATCTCAAATATTATGTGGGGACATCAGATATCCTTGAGTCTTGAAACCCTCCCATACCTTCAAGGCACGTGTCTAGTCTAACCATGTAAAATTTCGATGCATACAGACATAGATTGAAGAAATTTCAATGTTGTCCCCATTCACTTCGCACTGTGAGGGGTCAGTGGAAGACATTTTTCATGAGTGTATTGGAAATTACATGACATTTCAAGAGAGTTCCAACAAATATCCTACATATGGAAATGGCAGTTGATGACAATGAGACGTGGACGTTCTAAATGATTATGTCTGGGGTCAATGGATGTCATTAATCCCTTGAACATATATAATCCCTAAGAAATTAATCATTAAACTACCTAACCCCTAAGCCTCAAATCCCTTAGCCATTGACCCTTAATCCCTTAACTGTAACCCTAATCCCTTAACCCTTAACCCCTAGACCCAAAATCCTTAAATCCCCTAATCCCCAAAGCCCCTATCCACTTAACCCCCCAAAACTCAACAAATTAACTATTTAGGCACATTAGAAGTTAAATTGGAAGCCAAACTAGAAGCTAAAAAGGAAGCTAATCTAGATGTTAAACTGGAAGCTAAACTAGGCACTAATTTGGGCGCTAAATAAGGCGTTAAATTGGGTGCTATTAGCGCCAACTTGGTTTGTTCGGTACAAATAATGCCCAAAATAGAGCCATCCTGATAAATAGCGCCAACTTTAGCAAAAAAGTGGAGAAAAATACATTAAAACAACCAATGGAAGCAAAAAAGAGACCTAAAAAGGGAGCTAATCACAGGGATTTGTTGTAGTGAAAATTAAAAAAAAAAAAGTAATTTGAGGATTACTTTTTAGAGAGAGATCAAATCTCTCTAGGTGCAAACATCTTTGAGAGTGAAAAATTTGAGGAAAGGTTTGCACCTCGAGATATTTGATCCTTCTCAACAGTTGATAGATCTGGGGTTAAGATGGCTTTAGGTTGGTTTCAATCATGGGCAATCACACAAAATTTGTAGATGATCAACATTATGTATATGTCTAAGATTAATATGATAGTTTGAAATTTACTCACTTTTCTTAGTTTGTTTAAAGTATAGAGAGTATTATCAAGAATGACCAATGTCTATCTATCTTTTTCAGTTTTTAGTATAATGACACAATTTGTAGATGATCAAAATGATGTATCTGTATATGTTTGAGTTGAATCTCATTATTTTAATTTTACTTAGTTTCCTTACTTTCTTGAGAACATAGAGAGTATTATTCATAAGTATACTTCAAGAGTTACATGAGGAATAAGTTGAATAGAAATAAAGTAAAATGTTGAATGATGAAAACTGTGAATAATAAGAATGTAATCAATTACAAATAGTTTACATTGCAATCAATCTCAATCTATCTTCTTTTGTTTTTCTTATAGTCACACCTTCTAGTTTTTCCATCTTTTGATATTGATTATATGAAAAGGGAGGTTGAAATCAAAGACCATTCAAATATTTAACTCGATATATTACAATAAACTTCATACCCTATCTCTCTTTTTTCCCAATATGAAAAATATCTTTCTCCAACGTCAATCCTCGTGACTTATGGATTGTTAAGCCCCAAGCAAGTTTCAAAGGAAGTAGTTTTTTATTACCTCTTTTAGTAGGTGTAATAGGATTTTTTTTAAGGAATGCTTCATCCCATGGAACTCCCACGTAATTATAAAATCTTACTAAAACATATGTGGGTGGTTCTAGGGGTCAAATTCTAGGGTTATATACAATTTGTTCTACAACTACAAGAGCACGATTGAAAAGTCTTGCATCACTCCATATGTTTGGTGTAAGAATCATCTTAGCTCGAGCTACAATAAGTAACTCATGTTCGAAGTCTTGTTCATATGTTTCCATATAGTAGTTTATTTTTCCGCTTGTAGCAACATTGGTTGCAATGGGTCAATTTAGGTTTCTTAAACAATACTTATTATGATTTTGTACATCATCTTTTGTGGAAAAAAATGTATTGTCTTATCAAAGCGATATTTTGTGGAAAAATCGAAGGAAGTATATGTGTAAATCATAAGTAACTTCCAGTCTTCTATAGTTGGCATTGCATCCCTAAAATTAATCAACAAACATTGAAAATATTTTTGCTCACTGCTTTGCCCATTTTGTCAAAACATGGTATCAAGGGTCACAACTATTGTGAATGAGTTCCATAATTATTTTGCAATACCTTCATATGCATATGCAATTTTATCCATAACAGGTGGAAATTGTCCCAAATCACCAACCAATATAACTAACTTCCCACCAAACCGAATCTTAGCATTTTCTAGGAAAGCTTGACAAAGTCGAATCAATATTTGTTAACATATTTATTCCAATGAAAGTCATTTCATCTATTATGATATATTTCACATGCTTCATCTCTTCTTGTAAGGTAATTAAACATGATACTTGTAAACATTTTATCTCTTTGATTGATATTTGAAGTGAATAATGAATTTTTGTTGCAGATATGTTGAAAGTTGCAACCCTTGTAGGAGCTAAAAGAAGCAATAAACTCTTATCATGAAGAGACTCAGTTTCAAGGGATTTTTTATTTTTTGCAATCAAATATGATTTTATTGTATCTACAATTCCTTGGATTATCATACGCAATGGATCAACCTAATATGTAATGGCCAAGGATAATATCAAATGTTCTTCTTTTCTTAACCCTCAGAATTTCAAATGAATAAGACTTTCCTTGATGGTTAGTAAGAATGGAATTCAACTTTCACTTCTAAGATATGAAATGAATAGCATGATTGGAAGTGTCTTCATCCACAATGTTTGTGTTCCAATTATGCATAACATCACAATCCCTATGTCCAAGCATCTCAAACTCATTATAATTTATAAATTTATTCGTATACAATCCACAAATGATCTCCCACTCATTCTCCCTAGAATCTATACGTGCATTTGTAAATTCTTCTCTTCGTCAGATTCAATTGGATAAATTAGAGATAATGGATTGTGATCAATATGCCAAGGTTTGTATCAAAAGTTTTCCCAATTATGCACTATATCATAAGCTTTGTGGCCTATATCTCCACGGAAATCATGAAAGGTCTTGTATAACACCAACTTAAACCAACAAAATTCTACGAACTTGTCATAATCTTGATCAAGAACTTAGTTAAATTGAGGAAACACACATACAATAGCTGCATTATTTCATGGTAACCATTTATCCCCACAATGACATTTTTCATATGACCATGATTTTGCGACATCTATCAATGCAAGTTGCTCAATATGAAGAGGTCACTTGGTATATACATCAATAAGAGAATTATTGTTGTCGACATCATATGCATCAACCTGCACTTGTTTAAAAACATTCATACCAACATTTAGAATCGAAAATCGATGACTACATTTAGAAAGAGGAATCTCAACATGTCATGGAATGTTTTTGATCCTTTTTTAGATTTTGGAGCATATTTTTCTATGTAATTAACGACCATGTGCTTGGAAAGGACATGTTTCCAATCTATATATTGTCCCCCCACATCATCAATGTTTCATGATTGTGTGTATTCAATCTATCGTCATTTCATCTTGGTTCATACTTATTTTCTCCATTCCCATCAACATAAGGTTTTGATTGATCACATAGATCCCATGGTGCCTTATATCGATATACCGATCTTCCTACCTTCTTTTAGAGGAAATATTTCTCATTGCAGAGGATGTGATGCTCAACATAATTAAGAAGTTCTTCATAATCAATCACATGATTGTATTGAAATATTTGTTGTATCCTTTAAGAAAGGATGACCATCAAAATTGAGTCTAACCTGAATATTTCTTTGATGTGGATCACATGGATTCATTACATGTACACATCTATCAAAATATTCTTTTGCAGATATAACTTGTGTAGGATTGTCCTAGTTCAATGTGTCCATGTTAGGAGAATTTTTTTAACTATAGAAATCCATGGACATGTGGATATCCACGATGATTCCTCTCATAGAAACACCAATAATCTATAACTTGATGAAAACGATTGAAAATTTCATCTCAAAAAATTGTTTTCCTTAAGTGAATATAATGTGCTACAATATGAGGATTATTAATTATATTTTGACATCTCCATTTACTTGCTTCCTTTGGATCTATAGGACTTGTACTAGACATTAATTGATGCAAAAATGGCCAATGCATATCTTCTACACTTAATGCAAAGAATATTGTTGGACACCCAATCCACTGAATCAAGTTACATATCTTAGCATGACGCTTGCTCCAACTTAGTATAGCTCCAAATCACATTAATCTTTCTGCAAGTTGTGAATCTTGAGTATTTTGTAAATATTCTTGTAACTCCTCCATTGTTGTAGGTAGATCTGTCACATTATTTTTTACAAAAATTGTTGAGGAAACCTAAGCATGATGTCTCATGATGATATCAAGTAAAAAGTGTCTAAAGCAAGGGTGTCTTCCAAACCTATTGTCACAATATTTGAGAAGATGTTTTTCATACTCATGAATATGGACAATTATCATTCCTGGTTGTAGCCGATCTACTTCACTTATTGGGAATGATGTTGGAAATTCCATATCGAATAACCCCTCAGTGTTATACTCATTGATCGGAGCCCCCGGAAGGGGTGTTCTCGAGACCAACTAGACCAACGACTAAAGCGTGGGTGGTGATGCTCTTTCTAAGGGAACATGTGGCCATCCTACCCTCAAGGATCCATCAACACTTAACTCGATCGAAGGTGGATGTATGCCAAGAGCTAAATCAGTACAAAGGCCTTGATGAAGGCATGCCAAGGGATGCTGCATAGGTTACGCCTCTTCGTGATCTCAACTTAGGAGAAGAACCCTTCCTAGTCAATTCTGTCACCTCACATCGCTCCATTGATGTACTTGGAGGATGATATACAGAGGGTGTTGATTATAATTTTGAGTGGGATGAAAGGCACAACACTGGAACTTTCCCATCTCTAGACGAAGCTAGGATTGAAACTGACCCAACACTCATATTTGGCATAAGTGAGGATAATGTGGGAGGATACTTGGTTCATGATTATGAATGTTGAGCTAGAATGGAATTCAAAGCTCAAACTATCGTCATTCTATTTCCAATGAGTAGAATGTACAATTATTCGAGGGAAAGAGTCTTCCCGACCTGGGATCTCCTTATTTGATGGACTTATATTCTAGCAATTGTAATGTTGGAAGGGCTTGGATCTTATTCTATTTTTGTAACTAGTTCATGTGATCTTTCTCCATTGTCTGTTCCACTAGTCATGGTTCCATGGGGTAGGAAGTGAGGACATCCCTCCATAAATCAATCCCAGGTTGCGAAAGCAGCTAGAGAAGCAACAATGTTGTATGAGGATACAATCCTCGATGAAGATAAATCCGCAATGCAATAACTGGAGGAGGAAGTTAATCTTGTGCATGAATTTAAGGAGGATGACGAGGTGTAAAATTAGGCCAAGGGTCTGGTTCCAGACTTGGGTTGCACTAGAACCCCTAATTTTAAATTATTCTGTACCTTAGAACTCTATTGGCATACAAAAACTTTGGTGGCTTTGGGGATGTTGGTAAAAGAGGACGATTTTAGACAGCTGAAGGGAAGAATGGAATTTTTGGAGATACATAATGTTTATATGATTGAGGTCCTCACTTGGATGTCACACCAGTTGGGTGGGACCTTTACTCCCCTAATGAGTCACTTCTCTAGGCCATAATATTTGAACATTATTTTCCATCGGGATGCTTCTGCAACCCTCCACCCCAAGTTTCTCATGAATTCTGATGGAAGATACTCTGGTTTCAGTTTTTTATTTTATCTTTGTTATCCAGATAAATATCAGATAACCATTGTTAGAGGAAATTATGAGCATATTCAGACTGATATTGTTAAGTTCTTAAGACATATCAACAATTTAATGGTTTGGTTTCCCCTCAGGGGAAGTGTTTTGTTACCTAGAGACTCTCATGGTATATTTGGGTTGGATCATCTTGACTTTCTTTGTATATTTTGTTTATAACTAATACAATAGATACTTACCTACAAAAAAAAACTAATTTATCAGAGATGAGCCAATCTTAGGCCAATTAAGCACTTCAGTCAATCCATCATTTGTGTTATGTTCGTCTACATTAGGGAAATTTTCTCAAGATCAAATAAGCTCAATCTCCTATCACAGTGCATTTGGAAGATTTGTTGCAAAAAAATATGTCTTTAATCCATCTAATGAATTATCAATCCATGGTACCCCTTCTAACATTACAAAATCAGTGTCATTATATATCTCTGATAAAGTAACATAATTAATCATATGTGATACATCTGTTGAAATTTCAGGTAAATCATCAAGTGCATTATAATCAACTAGAACATCACGATAATATAGAGAATTATGAATCTTATATAATAATGCATCCATTACTATTTGTTTTATGACAATAAAATCATAACTTGATCCTTGTCAACCTTTTTTCCGCACAACCATCATCAAATATAAGTCTTTAATATGTTGGGGTAATGTCATGGAAACATCTTTAACCTCTTGGCGAAAATTAATGGTGTGTCCTCTATATTTGTATTTTCCACTTATTGAATGCATAACTTGCAAAATTGGACTTGTGTGTGCTATCAACATCTCTTCAACTTGTGTGAGAAATCCAAGGACTTGAGGTTGTGATATTGGATCCTTATGGTTCTGAGCTGAAAATATGTTATGAGTTCCCTCTCTTCTATATCTCATTCAGATTGGACTTGTATTTGTATTAACTACCTGAATTCCAACATATAACTCCTCACACACATGACACATTTGAACTTCAACCAATCAATCAATCCTATCACAAAATTTTCTATGTGCAATATTCATATATTGAAATGCATATGGTATATTATCCTCAATTTGAATTTCTTCAGCTAGCTCTATCTCAATATTTTCTATGTCATTTTTCTTTGCGAGAGTTACACGTTGATCTTGGGCATAGATATCAACTAAACTTCATTTTTTTGTGTGATTTTCCTTTTCTTCAAGTTCTGCATCTTGTACTATGCATGTGTTGGTTGAATATTGTTTTCTTTATCGACATGTTTTTCGTCGTTCTAAATTTTGTTTCCCTTGTTCTTGATGTTCCTCGGTTTTTATTTGTTGATCGTTTATTTATTGATATGCTTTCTATCATTATGAATTTGGGTTCCCTTGTTCTTGATGTTTCTTAATTGTCATTTGTTGTGTCTTTATTTGTAGATATGCTCTTTGGACAGTTCATAAGTTTGTTTTCTATGTTTTTTATCCTCTTCAATTGTCATTTGTTGTGCCTTTATTTATCGATATGCTCTTTGTCCTCAATTTATCTCTATACTTGTTGTAATTAAGTTGTCATTTTTTGTGACTTTCTTTGTCTATATGCTCTTTGTCGCTCAACATTCTTTTTTCCATGTTCTTGTAGTTGGTCGATTGGCATTGGCATCAATTGTATTTTTTATCATGATCTTTGTTCTTCACTTTTCTTCTTTCTTCAATATTCCTTTTGTTCATCACTCATTTATTCTAACTTCTCTCTTTATTGCATATCATGTTCATGTGTTTGTCTTCTTACATCTTCAACATGCACATCATCCATTTGGTAATTATGAGATGACATGGTAACTTGAATTACTGTAACACAGTTGTAATTGTAGCTCTGTATGAAAGAAATGAAATATTGAAATCAATGCAACAAATACCAAATCTAATGTTGAAACACTATATGGAATGCATGCACATGGAAATCAATGCATATAGTTTCATAAAAATATCACAATTTACAATTAAGATAAATCTAAAACTAACATACATTGAAACAAATTCATCATGTTAATATAATTACACTGAAATTAATGCATATACTTTTCCATATCTATCATTGTCAATTGATACAAAAAATAGAAAAAGATATATTGACATCGATCCTTCTCGATAATACTATAATAAAACTTGTCTATATTTGAAAGGTGACATTTTTATTTTTTGATAAGATGAAAATTTTTTCATTTTAAAAATCACAACAAATATCAATCAATTTCTATTTTGTTCCTGAAGTAAGCAATCATAATCTCTTGTAAGACTTCTTAGAAATTTTGAAATTGGTTCAAGATCAAGAAGTCATATAGCTTAAATATCCAGACAACTTATTAAATAAAATACTATATTAATAATATTTAAAAAAATAAAGCAAAAAAACTACTTATGAAATGAGATATCTTTATATGGAAATACATCTTTGAGACATTATGAAAAAATTACAAATTTGACTTCATTTATGTGGAGATAGTTGTATGATTAATTTATTAGAATTTTTTCCTTACTCAAGAGCTCATTTTTATCTGATTCAAAATTTGTGTGTGATTAATTTATTAGGATTTTTTTCCTACCAGATAACTTGTTTTTCTCTTACAAATTTGACTTCATTTATGTGGAGATAGTTGTATGATTAATTTATTAGAATTTTTTCCTTACTCAAGAGCTCATTTTTATCTGATTCAAAATTTGTGTGTGATTAATTTATTAGGATTTTTTTCCTACCAGATAACTTGTTTTTCTTTAGTTTAAAATTTATGTATTTAAAATTGTGAGTGTGGAAATTTTAATTTTACTATTCTAAATTCTATGTATGTAATTGGGTAATTTGCATGGATCTTTTCTGAAACTATGAATTTGTTCAAGATCATCTTATCTCAGTGCACGTTCATTGTGAATGCTTTAAGTTTGAGCAACAAACATAATTCATGGTCTGCCTTGATTGTTTTGACAATTATCTATAACGGTGGTAAAGTATGGAGCTAGCTTAAAAATATTAATTTATTAACTCATTTTTATTCGATTTAAAATTTCCGATCAATTAATTTATTAGTGTTTTTTTATTACTAAATAGCTCGTTTTCTCTAATTTAAAATTTTTGTATATAGAATTGTGAATGTGGACATTATAATTTCTCTAATTTACATGGATATTTTCTGAAACTATGAACCTATTCCAGATAATCTTATCTCAATATGTTCATTGTGAATGCATTCGAGAAGCAAACATAATGTATTAATTTTTAGCTCGTTTTTATGAGGTTTAAAATTTCCGTGTGATTAATTTATTAGAGTTTTTTCTTACTAAATAGCTTGCTATTATCTAGTTTATAATTTTTGATTGTAGAATTGTGAGTGTGGACATTTTAATTTTGCAATTCTAATTTCTCTATAAGTAGTTGGGTAGTTTGCATGAATCTTTTCTAAAATTATGAATGTATTACAGATCATCTTATTTCAATGTTTTCATTATGAATGCATTCAGTTTGAGCATAAAACATAACATATTATTTTTTTAGCTCGTTTTTATCCAGTTTAAATTTTCCATGTGATTAATTTATTAGGGTTTTTCTTGCTCAATAACTTGTTTTTATCTAATTTAAAATTTATGTATGTAGAATTATGAGTGTGTACATTTTAATTTTGCTATTCTAATTTTTCTATATGTAGGTGGATAATTTGCATGTATCTTTTATGAAAGTAGGAATTTGTTCATATCATCTTATCTCAACGTGTTCATTGTGAATGAGTTCATTTTGAGAAGCAAACATAACGTATGGTTTTTTTTATTGTTTTGATAATTATCTATAATGACGAGTTTAGTGGTAAAATGTAGAGCTAGCTTAAAAATATTATGGAGAGGTAGTGATTCGTTTTAATAGGGGAAATTACAGTCGTGTACATCATATTAAGATGGATCTAGGTTGAAATTGTAAAATAAAAAATTACATAAAAAAACATAAATTACCTGTAGATTGTAAGCATGTCCTTTGCTCCTTGTGCGCTCATTGGTTTCTCCTCATACGACTTCACCCTCCACACAAAGTGCATGTATATTTTGGTAGGATAATTTATATTCTTTGATTGATGATTGTTCATTCAAAGTAATTGAGATGACTTCTATTTATTTTAAATTTTTAATGTAACATTATGTTATTGGGTTGTAGAGCGACTCTCAGTGCAACAAAGGTGGCTTTATAGTGATTCACTTTTAAAATTTAAATGAAATTCACTTTACAATAAATTTATGAGATAAATCAAAGTTGAATGAACCTTTTCAAAACACCCTATTATTTGATTGGCATGTGTACAATAAGGGCAATATGACTTGCTCAAGAACAACAAATAATTTGACTTGCTACAAGAACAACAAATAATTGAAACCCACATTGATAGCCTTTCTTAAGGGGTATTAAATAAATATATAAATAAATGCAAGGAAAAAGTGATAGGAAATGCAAGTTGGAATTACAATTCATATGAAAATGTCACATGAGATTTGATATCATAGGTTTATTTTGAAGGATGCCATCCTCTTGCTTCTTTAATCTGACATGCACATTATTCTTCATTCTTTTGTATCATTTGAAGGAAAATTTTGGGCATATGTGGAGGTCATTTAAAGATGGAACTCTCAAAATTGTAGTGAAGGTCAAACATTAATGTTCAAAATTACCAATGTCAATTATGGCCTTTGGCAATATCATCCCTTTTGATTTATATATTGTTAGTACTCATGCCATTTTAAGTGGAAAGTATGTACACCCACCTCTTTTTACAAGTGCAATTGGCACATAAGTTGGATTATTGGAATCCCATGGAGGGCCAATGTAGTTTTCAAAGCTGCCAACCACAAAGGTTGGAAGTTGTAGGGTATGAAAGTCCAACTTGTAGAAAATGGAAATGACCTAACCAAGAGAACCATTTACAAGGCCAATTACAACCCATAAGTTGGATGTTAGCATAAAGTTTTGGCTAATGAAAAGTAAAAATTTCAAATCTAGTTACTTTTCTTGAGATGAGCTTGAACCCTAACTTGTGGTATGCTCAATGTTTAAGAATTTTGGCATTTGTTTATTATGAAATGCAACTAGATTGTTGGTTTAAAATAAATAAAATGAAGTTTGGAATGTTCTTTTATCTTCTTGAGAAAGGAAGGAGACAACTTTGTCCTGGACATGAGAAGATTCTGATCCTCCAATACAAGATTTGAATTTTTGATGTTTTGAAGCATGTTCTTGAAAGCGACCTGATCTAGCTTTGCACCTTGTTATTGAAAGATAGTTTCAAGTGTGACAACTATGGTAAATCTTTTCCAAAGTGTGTTTCCATGAGAGGTTCCTGTAGACATGGGGATGTCTTCTACAAGAGGAAATTGTCCTAGGTATTCGATTGGAACAACAGAGAAACCTCCAAAGAGGTGGGATCTATTATGAGGGAAGGATTTGTATAGGTGTGTATCGATGTGGCTCAAAATATTTGGGCCGATGAAGCTCATTTCATTAATGGGAACACATATGTTGAAGGTATTTTTGGAGGGTAGATATTGATTTCCCTTCTAATGGCTTGAAATTATTTATAGGAATGCAAAGTGTTTCATGTATGGTAGATGCATATATGTTGAAATATGCAACGCTAGTTAGAGAAAGAAGTAGTGATGGAGAGGACATGTGTTATGTAGTTGGATGGAGTGCTTATGAAATGTAGTTAATTAAGTAAGGCTTGTCAACACGTGCAGTACTTTGGATGATCATTCATAATGGAGGGTATGTTGATCTTTATACATAATGATGTAGGATAATGTTGAGTCCTTCTAGTTGTGTATGTGACAATGAACTTGCCAAGGGGAGGGTTGAAATAACATGCTTATGGAATTTGGTGGTATGAGCAGGTGTGGTCTATGAACTGTATGATTTATGTTGCAAGTGTAAGGGGATATATGTATCATTCCAATTATGGTTGTTTTCAAAGTCACGATGGCCAAGCATGTCAAGATCACTTAGTTGAATATTATTTTCTTTGTCGAAATGCTCTCCGTCGTTCTGAATTCCATTTCCCTTGTTCTTGATGTTCCTTGATTGTTATTTGTTTTTCCTTTCTTTGTCAATATTCTCTCTATCTTTCTGAATTTGTTTTCCCTTGTTCTTCATGTTCCTTAATTGTCATTTGTTGTGGTTTTCTTTGTCGATACACTCTTTGTCATTCATAAGTTTTTTTTCTCTATTTTTGATGCTCTTCAATTGTCATTTGTTGTGCCTTTCTTTATCTATATGTTCTTTGTTCTTCAAGTTCTCTATGTACTTGTTGTAGTTCAGTTGTCATTTGTTGTGACTTTATTTGTCGATATGATCTTTGTCGCTCAATGTTTTGTTTTCCATGTTCTTGTAGTTGGTCGATTGACATTGGCATCGATTGTATTTTTTGTCATGCTCTATGTTCTTCACTTTTCTACATTCTTAAATCTTTCTTTTGTTCATCACTCATGTGTTCTAACTTCTCTCTTTGTTTCCTATCATGTTCATGTGTTTATCTTCTTACATACTCAACATGCACATCATCCATTTGGTAATTATGAGATGACATGGTAACTTGAATTATTGTAACATGATTGTAGTTGTAGCTCTGTATGAAAGAAATGAAACATTGAAATCAATGCAACACACACCAGATCTAATGTTGAAACACTAAACACAATGCATGCACATGGAAATCAATGCATATAGTTTCATCATTGAAATAAATGTGTCATGTTAAAAATGGCATACATTGAAATAAATGCACAATGTTAATCTAAATACACTGAAATTAATGCATATACTTTCTCATATCTATCATGTCGACTAATAAAAAAATTGAAAAAGATATATTGACATCGATCCTTCTAAATAATACTATAATAAAAAGTATCTATCTCTTAAGGATACAATTTTAAATTCCCGATAAGATGAAAAGTGTTGCACTCTAAAAGTCACAAAAAAAAATACTAATCAATTTCTATTTTGTTTCTAAAATAAGCAGTCATAGTCTCCAATAAGAATTCTTAGGGATTTTGAAATTGGTTCAAAATTAAGAAGTCGTATAGCTTAAATCTCTAGATAACTTATTAAACAAAATACTATATTAATAATATTTAAAAAAATAAAGGAAAAAACTACTTATGAAATGATACATCTTTATATGGAAATATATCTTTGAGACATTATGAAAAAATTACAAACATGACGTCATTTATATGGAGATAGTTGTGTTTTTATTAGTGTTTTTTCCTTATTCAAGAGCTCATTTTTATGTGGTTCAAAATTCCCATGTGATTAATTTATTAGGGTTGTTTCTTACTAAATACCTTGTTTTTCTCTAGTTTAAAATTTATGTATGTAGAATTGTGAGTGTGGACATTTTAATTTTATTCTAAATTATTTGTATGTATTTGGCTAATTTGCGTGGATCTTTTCTGAAACTATGAATTTTTTCCACATCATATTATCTCAGTGTGTTCATTGTGAATGCGTTAAGTTTGAGGAGCAAACATAATGCACGGTTGCCTTGATTGTTTTGACAATTGTCTGTAATGGTGAGCTTAGTGGTAAAGTGTGGAGGTAGCTTAAAAATATTTATTTATTAACTCATTTTTATCCAGTTTAAAATTTTCGTGTGATTAATTTATTAGGTTTTTTTATTACTAAATAACTCATTTTCTCTAGCTTAAAATTTTTGTATGTAAAATTGTGAGTGTGGACATTATAATTTCTCTATATATAGTCGGGTAATTTGCATGGATCTTTTCTGAAACTATGAACATGTTCTAGATCGTCTTATCTCATCATGTTCATTGTGAATGCATTCAGTTTGAGCAGCAAACATATTGTATTAATTTTTAGCTCGTTTTTATCTGGTATAAAATTTATGTGTGATTAATTTATTAGGTTTTTTTTCTTACTAAATACCTTACTTTTCTCTAGTATAAAATTATGTATGTAGAATTGTGAGTGTGAACATTTTAATTTGTTATTCTAATTTCTCTATATGTAGTTGGGTAGTTTGCATAAAAAAAATTTTGAAACTATGAATCTATTCCCTATCATCTTTATCTCAATGTTTTAATTGTGAATAATTTCTCTATATGTAGTTGGGTTTTTTTTCTTACTAAACACCTTACTTTTCTCTAGTATAAAATTATGTATGTAGAATTGTGAGTGTGAACATTTTAATTTGTTATTCTAATTTCTCTATATGTAGTTGGGTAGTTTGCATGAATTTGTTTTTGAAACTATGAATCTATTCCCTATCATCTTTATCTCAATGTTTTAATTGTGAATAATTTCTCTATATGTAGTTGGGTAGTTTGGATGAATTTTTTTTGAAACTATGAATCTATTCCATATCATCTTATTTCAATGTTTTAATTGTGAATGCATTTAGTTTGAGGATCAAACACAACATATTAATTTCTTAGCTCATTTTTATCCAGGTGTGATTAATTTATTAGGGTCTTTTTTACTAAATATCTTGTTTTTCTCTAGTTTAAAATTTATGTATGTAGAATTATGAGTGTGGACATTTTAATTTTGCTATTCTAATTTCTCTATATATGTAGTTGGGTAAATTGTATGCATCTTTTCTGAAACTATGAATCCGTTCCATATCATTTTGTCTCAATGTGTTCATTGTGAATGCATTCATTTTGAGAAGCAAACATAATGTATGGTTTTCTTGATTGTTTTGATAATTATTTGTAATGGCGACCTTAGTGGTAAAATGTAGAGCTAGCTTACAAATATTGTGGACAGGTAGGGATTCGTTTTAATAGGGGAAATTATAGTCATGCACATCATATTAAGATAGATCTAGGTTGAAATTGTAAAAACAAAAATTACATGTAGACTGTAAGCATCTCCTTTGCTCCTCGTGCGCTCCTTGGTTGCTCCTCATACAACTTCATCCTCCACACAAAGTGCATGCATATTTTGGTTGGATTATATATATATATATATATATTTGTAAGTGAGTTGAGATTCTATATTACTGTGAAAAATATAGTATAAAAAGGGACACGTGGTCATCCCCTGATTTTCCAAAAAGGAAACTAGGTCAGGGGCCCCGAAGTTGCACTGTCTACATAGACGGAGGGATGTTTGGGTCGCCACCCGGGGAAACCAACCCAGTCTCCGAAAATTCATTTGAAAAACCTATACCATAAGAAATAACATAAAGCCAGGAGCATATAACATGGGTTTCTCTTACACTGATAGACAAAAAGACCTTGGGTTGAGGCTGCGCTAGTCCAAGAGGATTGGATGGCTTTCCTCTCCTTCCTTCCTTGCCATGTTCTCCTTTTTCTGTTCCACTGTGTGCGTCTTTCTGATGCAAGATGGTGTGTCGCGTCGTCTGCTGGAGTGATGTCCATGTGGTGGACATAACGAAGGTAGAGATGGAATTGTCCTGCCAGTCTTTCCAATTTTTCGCTTTGGTTCCTCTGGTCCTCTTCTATTCGTCTTGCGATGGCCTCCAGGCTGTTGAGGCAGCTCAGAATTTCTATATGTTCCTTCTTGTGGCCTCGTTTCTCCCCACTGCTGGTCTTGTTCTTGTCAACTCTCAGTTTACTTATTAGCATTTTTGTGCACCAATCTTCCTCCACCGTTTTGTGGTAGAGGGTTTTCCTGGGCTGTGTGGCCCCTAGGTCCCTTATCCCGTCGGCTTCTTTGATGAGTTTCGCCCAGGCTTTGCCCCGACGCTTGGTGTTGACTTCCCGCTTCCATCTATCGATGACCACCTTTCCTTTTGTATCGAACTGCTCAAGAAAGGTGCCTTTGGTCTCTCTGGCTACCTATTCCGTCCTAGTGATCTTATGGGCGCTTGTTGGGAGTTCCTCCCCCTCGGGCCCCCTCTTACTCTGTGTATTCTTCATTCTCACCATCTTTGTTTGAAAGCAATGGCTTCTGTCATGACTTCATCCTCCACCTCTATTCACCCCTTCCTGGTCTCTGTAATTACTACTCGTTGGTCTGTAGCTATCCCTGATTCTTCTTCTTTTATGGGGTTTCCCCAGAGGTGATCTTGTCTCAGTGATCATGGATCTCCCGTAAAGGCGTACCTTTCGATCCTTTTTCTCTATTTCAGAGTGTGTGTGCTTGGGATTCCTACCGTCGTTCCGGCGCCAATCCTTTGTATTGTACTTTGTATGCCAATAATTTCCTCCCTCGAAACCTGTGCATGGTTGAGGTGTACCCATTCCTGCCCTTAGGCTACCCTTTTGATCTTCGTCCTTTGTTGGTTGTGGATTACCCTTTCCTCTCTCCCACGACCAACCCATATACTTCATTCTATTGACAGGACCGTGGTGTCGTACCTCCTCTTGTGGTGTGACTGTGATTTGCATTATAACTAGTGTTTAAAATGTGGCCTATCGGATTCTGCCTAGATCCGACTTGCCCTTCAATTAATTTTGTTCTTTCAACCTCGATGTGGTCACCCGTACTTCGGTTGTCGTCATAGTCCTTTTCCGCTAGTTGGGAACAGTCTGTCCAAAACTGCCCTTCCAAGATGTTATTCCATTTGGAATCCAGTTCTAATCCTTCCTTGTCGACCCCTTCATTAGATAATCTATCTGCTAGTCCATTTGTTATCCTTCAAACCTAGTGCAACTCAACTGTGATCCCCATCTGCAAATGTTTCTAAATTTTTTGTAGGGAGTAGGCCAAGCATCAGTGCCTCTGAATTTTTCCCACTTTGGTGCCATTTTGGAGTTTCCTTACTATGTTGATGACCAGCATGGAATCTCCTTCCACTACTACATTGGTAATCCCTTCCCTGCGTAGTATCTCGAGGCCGGTCTCCAGGGCTCCAAATTCCGCAGTGTTGTTGGTTGAGTTCCCTAGACTCCCAGTGTACACTCAGATAATTTTTCCTTGACTATCCCTGATTACTCCCCCCATACCTGTCCATCCTGGGTTACCCTTCGACGCCCCGTCGAAATTTAGCTTGAGGGAGCTCTCAGGTGGCGATTTCCAGTTGCGCTCACCTACTTGTAGTTGCGGAAACCGTCTCACCTGCTGAGGGTTGTGTCCTCCTTTTAGTTGAAAGGCCTCTAGAATTCTAAGATCCTGGTCTATGAGTTGTGCTCCTACTAATTGGCAGTTGTGGCTCTGTACCGTTTCTCTTGTCATAGCTATTACTATTTCCTTGATCTTTCCAGCCGTCCATCTTTGGTTCCTGAAGATGTGCCTATTCCATTCCTTCCATATTGCCCAAATGATCATGTTGGGGATGAGGGTCCAACAGAGGTTCACCTCTTCATTGTTTCTATAGTTTTCCTTCCATGTGGTTATAGTTGCGGCAATATTATCTCTGACCCTATTAGACTGTCGGAAGATGCCTGCCGCCTAGTCCCATACTTATGTTGTGTAGGGACATTCATCCAGGATATGGTTCATTGTTTCCTCCTTTTCTTCACATAGGTGACATCTTGAGGGGCCCATGAAACCTCTCTTCTTTAGGTTTTCCCAAGTTAGGATTCGATTGTGTAGTATTAGCCACTAAAAGATTTTTATTTTTGGCTAATGGAGGTTGTTCCAGAGCTTGTCCCATTGTTGCGTCGTGTCTTCTTGGTCCTGGTTTGCTATGTACTAGCGTACTTATTTAAGGTTTAATTTCCCACCTGCTTTGTGCCCCCATCTCAGCTGGTCACTTCCATCCATGACTACAATTTTTCGTCTCCCCAATTCCTCCTCCACCTCTTTTACTACTACTGCAGTCTAGTCTCTTATCTGTGGAGTGAGAGTGTTCCAGATTCTTCATTTGTTGCACTCTGTTTCTTATTTCCAGTAATGGTAGACTCGGGTTTTGACTTGCACCATCATCTCCTAATGGAGTTCCTCCAGACCCAGTTTTTCTAGTTTGGGTTACTGTTGCCAGGCATCTTTCTAGAATTGGAAGGCTCTACCATTCCTTATTTCCCAAAAGATGTGTGTTTGGATCCAGGTCTTGTTGCGCTAGGATAAGTTATAGATGGAAGAACCTTCCCTGGTGCCTCTAAAGCGGATTTTATCTTGATCGCTAATGTCTGGGGCATACTTTGCCTTCCACAGGTTGACCCATGGCATGGTCGTTTCTTTGACCCATCGCCACCAGAGTTTCACCCCATAGGCTTAGTTGGTCACTTGCGGGTCGTGTAATCCCAGGCCTCCTTTGCTTCTTGGCTTACATACCTTCTCCCAAGCCACTAGTGCCCATTTTTTCCTTATTTCCACTCCTCGCCACATGAATTCCCTTTGTATGGTTCTTATTTTTTGTAGAATCCCCTTGGGGGCTGGGAAAACTGACATCATAAAGGTTGGGATAGCTTGCAAAACTGACTTGGTTAGGATAAGTCTTCAGGCTAGGTTGAGGGATCTGTATGTCCAGTTTTTTACCCGGTCTTGTAGCTTGTTGATTTTTCCCTCCCAAGCTGACAGCTTGTAGGCTTTGTCTGTCAAGGGGATGCCCAAGTACTTGGTTAGGAGGGTTTTTCATTCAAAGCCCAAGATATTGGCCAAATTCCTTTGGATAGCAGGGTTGGTATTGAAGAAGAAGATCATAGATTTGGATTGGTTTATCTCTGCCCCCGAGGCTTCCCCAAACTCATCTAAGATTCGTTTGTAGGCTTTCGCTTCCTTAACCATGGGCATTCCATGTAGTAAGGTATCATCCATGAACTGTTGATGTGTAGAAGTTGGGAAATTATTGTAGGGTTTGATACCTTTTATTTCCTATGTTGCGGTTGCGCTTTTTATGCTTCGACTGAGGCCTTCCATCATTAAGATGAAAATGAAGGGGGACAATGGGTCTCCCTGCCTGATGCCTCTCATGGGCCAGTAAGGTTTGGCAGGGGCTCCATTTACTAGTAGTGAGAAGCTTGTTGTGGATACTAGGTTGACAATCCATCTGATCCAGTGCTGGGTGAAACTGAAGGCTTCCAAGGTCTTGACCATGTAGTGCCAGTTGATTTGGTCACTAGGTCCAATTGTATTATCATTCCTCCTCTTTTCTGAAGCTTCAGGGTGTGGATAAGTTCGTGGGCATGGATAATATTGTCCATTATTTTCCTTCCTTCCACGAAACCTGTCCGTTCTTGTGAAACGAGTGTGGGTAGGAATGGTTTCAATCTATTTTCTATAACCTTGGAAATTATCTTATACACCACATTGCACAGTGCTATAGGTCTGTAATGATCGGGGGTTTTGGCTTCATTTTATTTGGGGATAAGTGTAATCAACGTAGCATTTAGTTCTTTCATAATGGAGGCTGACCTTCTAGAGTCTTCCACTACCCTATAAACATCATTTTTTACGATTTACCAGCAGGCTTTGAAGAACTCCACTGTGAAACCATTTGGGCCTGGGGATTTTCCATTGGGCATTTCCTAGAGTGCTTTGTCTATTTCCTCCTCTACAATGGGCTTGATCAGGTTGCAGTTTTGTTTGTCTATTACCATGCAAGGGATATGATGGATTACCTTTTGTATGGCCTTCGTTCTATCTTGGTTAGGTTCCTGGGCTATCCCGTGGAAGTGGTTTACCAGAGTTGTTTCAATATCCTTATGGGAATCCCTTTCTATGCCATTATGGTCCCTTATCTTCAAGATTTTGTTGTGGGCTCTTTTGGCCATGGTTGTTCTATGAAAAAACTTGGTGTTCCTTTCTCCTTCTTTTAGCCATCTGATCCAGAACTTTTGTCACCAAAGAGTTTCTTCTTTCTGGAACCACTCATCCTAGTCCTGGGTCATCTGGATATCCTCCTTTTTCTGCTCCTCATTATAGCCCTCTAAAATGAAGGTTTCCTGGAGCTTTTTCATTTTTTCTTCAATTATGTTCTTCTCTTGGTTTATATTCCCAAAAGTGTCCTTGTTCCACTCCTTAAGCCTATAGTTGATATGTTTTAGTTTCTTGTAGACTTGGAACATCCTTGTCCCTTGCTCTGGTTGCTCCTCACACCACCACTGTTTGATTTTTTCCTTGAAAGTCAGGTGTTCCATCCAAAATTTCTCAAATCTGAAGGGTATGTTCTTTGGTGTGGTCTGGAAGCTGGCTTCCAGTTGTACTGGCCAGTGATCAGATCCCCCCCATGGATGTTGCAGTCTAGGGTTAGCCCCTGCATTATGATTGACTCTGACACTAGGAATCTGTCAAGTCTTGTTATGACCTGATGCTGGCTCATTCTCTTATTGTTCCAGGTGAACTGGCCATTATTGGTTTTCAGATCTACCATATCTGTTGTGTCTATGAAGTTTGAGAACTCCTCCGCATCTCTATCCAATCTTCTTGTACCTCCTTTTTTCTCTGCAAGTGATGTGATGATGTTGAAATCCCCAGCTAGGATCTAGTAGAGGTTGTTGGCTCAATTTTTGAGATCATATAGGTCTCTTAGCATTCCACGCCTGTCCTCTAACACTTGATTTCCATACACATTAGTGCACAAAATTTCCTCCTTGTTCCCTATGATTTGCATGCGGATCGTAAGGGTATTCCTTGTCACTTCCATTGCTATTAGGCTTATTACTTGTGGGTTCCATAGGGTGAGGATGCTTCCTGCCATTTGGTGGCCACCAATAGCCACCATCTTGTACTTGCGCCATTGTTGTTGACTGATTGTTTCCATTCTGTTTGTATTACACTTGGTCTCTTGAATAAAGAAGAGATCTGGTTGCTCATGTTTTAGTCTACTTCCAAGGATTCATTGCTTTCTTAGGATGTTTAGGCCTCTTATATTCCAAGTTATAACCTTCATTTAAACATGTGGGGGGGGAGTTTGGGAAGAGTTTTTTTATCTTACCCAAGTTTATCAGTAGTGCTCCCTCATCCTGTTGTGGTTTGGGTTTTTCTGTTTTCTGTTTCCTGTTTCTTATTAAGAGGGAATTCCCTGATCAAATGACCATGTTCATGGCATCTTCTACATTGGAAGGGGATATGTTAATAATAGATGTTTTGGATCCATTCCTCATCCCTGAATTCGAGGCATATGGCTTCTGGGAGAGCTCCCGACACATCCATATCTCTACATATTCTTGCGTAAGATGTGTATCTCCCTTTCAGGGTGGCCTCTACGGTCTCAATATATTTCCCCAATTTATTCCCTATTGCTTAAAAGGTAGAGGGTAACCAGTAGTCTAAGGGTAGGGAGTAGAGTCTCAGCCAGGATGGTACCTTTTTAAAGGTCTCTTTTTCTGGAGAGAAATTCTCCTTCCATGGCTGCATGTACAGTCCTGCTGATGCATGGAAGTATGACCCTCCTTCGAAAATTCTATCTCTGTCCTCCAAGTTTATGAAGACTGTTGTGAAGAAATCTTTCAAGCCTAGATGGAGCTCCACTTCCCCATTTGGCTTCCAGTGATATTTGATCTAGTTGCGCAATGCTCTTTCGGTGGGCCACAAGCCCATAAATTTGCAAATTAGCGCATGTGTCTTCATCTGATCCCTGTAGAGTTGCGTCTGCGGATCCTCCAATACCACATTGGGTATCAGTGTTGATTTGGGTTTGCATGGGTTGCACCCTTCTACCTGGTGGGTCTTCGTTGTGTCTTGCTTCTCGTTCTGAGTTTCTCTTGTTTCCTCTTCCATGCATTCACTTTTTCCTTTGTCCCTTTCCTGAGTCATTCCAGGGTCAGATCCCGAGGTGCCTGTCGTAGGTGCCTTGAAAAATACTCCCCTTGGCCCTTTCCCTCTCTCTACCACTATATGTTTGTATGAGGGGGTACCCTTAACCCCTCCTCTAGTGCTCATGCTTCCCTCTGCTATGGCCGTGACTGTCGAAAACCCTAGCTTGTGGTTGCTCCAAGAAATTCAGTCTTGGTGTTGTCCAAAATTGAGTTTTTAGCTACACCATAAATATATATATACACACACACACACACACACACACACACACACACACACACACACACACACACACACACACACACACACACATGTGATTTTTCATTCAAAGTAATTGAGTTGTAACATTATTTTAATTTTAATTTTTTAATGTAACATTATGTTATTGGGCTGTAGAGCAACTCTCTACACAACAAAGGTGACTTATAATGATTCATTTTTAAAATTTAAGTGAAATGCAATTTATAATAAAGTTATGAGATAACTCAAAGTTGCATGAACTTTTTCAAAACACCGTGTTATTTGATTGACAAGTGTACAATAAGGGCAGTATGGCTTGTTGCAAGAAAAATAAATAATTGAAACCCACATTGCTAGTGTTGCTTAAGAGGCATTAAAGAAATATACAAATAAATGCAAGGAAAAAGTGACAAGCAATGCAAGTTGGACGTATAATTCATATGAAAATGTCATATGAGATTTGTTATCATAGGTCTATTTTGAAGGATGACATCCTCTTGCTTCCTTCATATGAAATGAAAATTATTCTTCATTCTTTTGTATCATTTGAAGGAAAATGTTGGGGATATGTGGAGGTCATTTAAATATGGAGCTATCAAAATTGTAGTGGAGGTCAACCCTTGACGTTCAAAATTACCAATGTCAATTATGGATTTTGGCAATGTGATCCCTTTTGATTTATATATTGTTAGTACCCATGCCATTTTAAGTGGAAATTATGTACGACCACCTCTTTTTACAACTACAATTGGCACATAAGTTGGATTATTGGAATCCCATGGAGGGATAATGTAGTTGTCAAAGCTACCAACCAAAAAGGTTGGAAGTTGTAGGGTATGAAAGTCCAACTTGTAGAAAATGGAAATGACCTAACCAAAAGAACCATTTACAAGGCCAACTAAAATCCATAAGTTGGATGTTAGCATAATGTTTTGACTGATAAGAAGTAAGACTTTAAAATCTAGCTACTTTTCTTGAGATGATATTGAACCCTAACTTGTGGTATGCTCAATGTTTAAGAATTTTGACATTTGTTTATTATGAAATGCAACTGAATTGTTGGTTGAGAATAAACACATGAAAGTTTGAAATGTTATTTTATCTTCTTGAGAAAAGAAGGATTTAAATTTGTCTTGGACATGAGAAGGTTCAAATCCTCCAATACAAGATTTGAAATTTTGATGTTTTGAAGCATGTTCTTGAAAGCAACCTGAGCCAGCTTTGCATGTTGTTGTTGAAACATAGTTTCAAATGTGACAACAATGGTAAATCTTTTCCAAAGTGTGTTTCCATGAGAGGTTCCTATATACATGGGGATGTCTTCTATAAGAGGAAATTGTCCTAGGTGTTTGATGGGCACAAGAGATAAACCTATGAAAAGGTGGGATCTATTATGAGGGAAGGCTTTGCAGAGGCATGTATCAATGTGGCTAAAAAAATTGGGCCAATGAAGCTCATTTCATTAATGAGAATGTATACATTGAAGGTATTGTTGGAGGGTAGATAGTAATTTACCTTCTAATGGCTTGAAATAATTTATAGGAATTCAAAGTGTTTCATGTATGGTATATGCATATATGTTGAAAGATGAAACACTAGTTAGAGAAAGAGGTATTGATGGAGGGGACATGCGATATTTAGTTGGATGTAGTGCATATGAAATGTAGTCAGTTAAGTAAGGCTATTTAATGCCTGTAATAATTTGGATGATCATTCATAATGGAGGGTATGATTATCTTTCTACATAGTGATGTAGGAGAATGTTGAGTCCTTCAAGTTGGGTAGGGGACAATGAACTTGTCAAGGGGGGTTTGGAATATCATGGTTATGAAATTTGGTGGTATGAGTAGGTGTGGTATATGAACTGTATGATTTTTATTGCAAGTGTTAGAGGATATGTGTATCATTCCAATTATGGTTTTTTTCAAAGTCACGATGACCAAGCATGTAAATATCACTTAGCTCGATGTTGTTGGTAGGGTGTAATTTAGATAGGATTTCCCATTCCTCTAAATCATAGGGCTAGTGTGTATGCATTTCATATTCAACCATGTCTTCAGGTAGAAGGGTTTCTGGTTCCTCTATTTTGTGGTAAACATGTTAGGCATTGTAGGAGTCTTTGATTTGATCCCAATTAGTAATTATATCCTAATCATAATGGTTGATGTCTAAGGTAATATTATGGTAAGATTTGTACAAAATAAGGTCAGACCTAAAGAATTCAATGTAGGAATACAAATCCAAGTAATGGATTGAAGAGTAATTTGGTGGGACAAGGACAATGGATTGACCTATTCTTGGTTTCCACTTTTCTTTTTATTGAAATTATGCTTATACTAAGAGAGTGGGGGGCGAGNGGGGGGTGAATCAATATATGATACTTTTTACTTTATTTAACCATTCATTATATAAGAAACAATACTCACATATATGTTGGGTATGTGTTATATTATTTACATGATTATACCTAGTGTTTGTGTTGCGCTAGGCACATGCGTGCACCGAGGGGTGGGGGGGCGCTATCCCCCTATTTATTTATTTTTACGTTTTTTGCGTCCTTTTTTTGGAACATGGTTTTCACCGATGATTTTATAGTTCCAATTAAGGAATTAGGGTTGTTGACTAATCCAGGTCAATGTAATAGGGGTTTTGGATGTCACAGGATCATATATATGTATTGTATTGTAAACAATGAAGATATGATGAATAGAATATTATAGTTGCAACTCTAAACAGGTTGTTGGTTTTCCCAGTTTGGGTTTCCAGGGTAAAATATTTGTATAATGTGTGTGTGTGTGTGTGTGAAATTGAATATTTTTTGTTTTTATTTAGAATATGTTTGCAATAATTAATTGTACAAGGTTATAATCTACATTTGGTAACAGAGAAATTATTTTCTTCGGGGGGACGCATTTGTGTTTAGGGGTTTGAATCGGGTCTGTGATAAGCCTTGTTACAGTGGGAGATCTGTGGTATTGGATATTCACGTGAAAAGAAATGAAGAGCAGTTTGAAAATAGAGATCGAGAAATTTAATGGGAAAATTTTTGAGTTGTGGAAGCTCAAGATGGAAGATCTATTGGTGGAAAAATATCAATGGATCGTTGTGGATCCATGTACTGCACCTACAAGAATGTTAAACGAAGAATGGAAAATTTTGGATTGGAAGGCAAAGAGCACAATCTGATTGTGTCTCTCAGATTCAGTATTACTGAATGTGTCAGGGGAAGCTACAATCAAGGCATTATGGGATAAGTTAGGAACTTTGTATTAGTTAAAGTCCCTGGTAAAAAAATTCTTCATGCGAAAAAAGTTGTACAACCTGAGTGTAACATCCAACTCCTGCGCACACCTGATTGGAATTATTCTTTGAGGACAACTGCGTGCAAGTGATCTGGTTCATTATATGATCGACTGTTTCGTTTATGGATTATGATGATGTTGTGGATATGATGATATATATTTTATTTTATTTTTATCGATAGGTGCTATTGATTGGTTTTTCCTGAGTGTGTAAGACTCTACATAGAATGAGGATGTTGATGGCATGGATGGACCTCGTTGGACTCCAGATTGAGTAAGGGAATGGACGGTTTATGGTTTACGTATTTATGTTATTGCATATGAGGCATATGACTGGTATATTATGATGATGTTTATAGATCATTGACATTTTCGTTGATGGATGCAGGCTGACGATAGATTTCTAATCAGACTCACATTTGGAGTAAAGGGGTCACACACGACAACCAAATATATTGAGGGAGAGGTGTGGCAGCAACCCTGCCACAACCTACTAACACTCCCATCGTGGATCAAACTGTAGGTTAATGATTACTTAGTTTGAGAGATCCACGATGTCATGAGGGCAGATTGAGACAATCTCTCACAAAGATTCTAAGGGGCACGCAATAAGGCAGGGTCCTTATTCCTTAGAGGCCCTTAGTCTCCGACAAGGTCACGTGATGTAGTATTGACTCCAAGTATTTGACGTCTACCAAAATCAGTCAAAATGCAAGTGACACCCTTGGAGCATGTAATGCGTCTTGAAGGGCATGTCACATAAATGAAACATGAATGCAGACGAGTGGCACCCTTGGAGCACGTAGTGCCTCTTGAAGAACACGTGGTGGTTTTAACATTGGTGAGTCAATAACCCTAGGTACCTAGAAAACAATATCTCATTTTGACCTGGTTAGCCTTAAAATAAATGTTACATGAGTAAAGTTTAAAAAAATTATAAAATTTCCCTTAAAAACACTTTTGTCGAGCCTAGTGAATTTAAAGCCTAGGTCTAAGTAGGACATGAGAACTAAAAAATTAATTAAGCAAGTAATAAAGGGGGATGAAAAAAATGGGGTGAAAAGTTAATTTAAAATTTTAATGGAGGATTAAATTATTTCAAAGATTAATTGTTGTTTATGTGCAAACTTGCTAATTTTGAACTTAGACAAAAAGGGGAAACTTAATTACAAAAGGAATGTCAAACATAGGATGGAATCTATTCTAGAAAACTTTCCATTTTCGAACTCAACTAAGATTTAAGAAAGGTGGCAGTCATTAAGGGAATAAAGGGACATCGATGAGCATTTTTAGGAATTCTTTTAGGTGGGTGATGGAAATTGGCAATTTAACATAATTAATTAAATGAATTTCTAGTGCAACTAAGGGATCAGGTGAGAAGTGTACGAGGGGGTATTTTCCTAATAATAATTTAATAAAAATAATTAAATGTGCATTTTGGAAACTAGTCACTAAGAGAACTCTATAAAATAAATGGCGAAGGAGGGGAATGGATCACGTATGGTATGCGTAAGGCTATGCTGTCAGATTTTACTCTTGACTGGTTTTTCTTGTGGGAGTTGGGACACCCAACTTGGATAACGAGTGGTAGCTTGACCTTATGAGGCGAGCTGGTAGATAGCCTTCTCTGGTTTGTGTGCATGGCCCCTTTGCGGCTTGGGGGGGCTCAGGGGGAAGAAGAGTACCCCTAGCATTGGTTGGGAGGTACCAGTGAGGTCTCAATGATTAACAAGCAGGAGCGAGGAGGATCGCCAGCCGCCAAAGACATCAACAAGCCAACATCGATTACGGTAATCCTGTTTAAGATGTTATTGTACTAAAATTTATTTTTATGCTTGTATGGTCATGGTATTCCGATGATGATCTCATTACACTAAATTTTATTGCATATGTCCAGTTATGGGGGTTTTATCAGATTGTTCATTATAGGTTCTAGTTAATTATTGTAATCTGATATACGGAATAAGGATAATCTGTACCTCTAATGTTGATCTCGCCATGTATTTTATTTAATTCTGAACTTGACTACATGCACATATAGATGTTGATCGTGCCATTCCTTTAAAAATATGGGCACGAATGTGTACCCATATAATGTTGATCTCGCCATGTATTTCATTTAATCCTGAACTTGACTGCATGCAGATATAAATGTTGATCATGCCATTCCTTTAAAATTTGGGCATGAATGTATACCCATATAATGTTGATCTCGTCATGTTTTTATTTTATTCTGAGCTTGAGTTCATTCACATGGATGTTTGATCGTGCCATTCCTTGGTCATTCAGAACCTGCTTCCCTGCCCAACCTTAACGAAATTTCTTGTTTGTATTCTGAGTTTGATGCCCACGTGCAGCTTGGCTGACATATTCCCTTGCTTGCGCTCAACAAATCGCTAGAATTAATTTTAATTTTTAAATCCTGTGGAAATAATACATTCATCATTTAAAATCAGTTTCAATTTAATGGAGAACCTAATCCAGATGATTCTACTACAATTTAGACCATGGATGATTTTAGGGGCTAAATTTCTCTCATGGGATAATTTTCCATTCTTTTTCCAAAAAAAATATTCGCTATTCTAAAAATGATTCACCCAAATTCTATAGGATAAAATTATTTTACCTTAAAAATAACCAAAATTTTATACAAACTATATTAAATCCTTAGAAATTTGAATATTTTTACAAAAATATCGCCAACATTTTATAGTTAGCATATGAAGGATTAGTAAGATTCTCCAAGGTTTCTACATTTTAAAATAAATTTCCATCCTTAAAATCATCCCTGGTTTAGACCTTATTCAGTTAAAATCGTTTTAATGAGTTGTAATTCAGATTAATTTAAAATGTTGTGGTGATCTTAATTCGAGAATTTTAAATTTGGTTGCAATTTATTGAGAATATAATTCAATTAGAATTATATTACAATTTAGATTATGTTCGGTTTAAAATCGTTTAAAAAAAAATGATTTTTATTCCAGTTACCTTTCGTTACAAATTATGATTAAAATATATTTGGTTACCATTAAACATAGTTAAAAGTGCCACTATTTCCGATTAAAACGTTAGCATGATTGTTTAGAATTAATTTTTTTTCTGAGATGATCAACCTATGCTCACGACCCTTGTTTTCACCCTTAGTTGCTAGATGGATATGATTTTGGTGCACAAGAGGAATAATAATATTATTACCTAATTAAGCCTTAAGAGCTGGAAGATACCACTTGATATATTGATGTGAGTTCATTGTAATGATTAGATTTTAATTTGCCACTTGTATCTTTGAGGAAGGATCATTTTATTACTTAGATTTTTTTTTCCGCCACTAATCTGTGTTGAGTTAGTCCATTGTGCACACCCAAATATATGTATTACTTGTCAATTGGAATTGGCTACTTTCTCTGATAAAAAAATTATGGTTATGTTTTAGACTTTGCGCAATTAAAAAGTATTGATTGTGGTTACCCTGCATCGATGTTTAGCCTAATGGATTAGGGTTATTTCGTTTATAGATTCGTATAATGAATGACAATTTAAGTTTTGGACTTCTGGCACATCGGATTTTATGTCATAACTGAAGGTTTAGAATTGTTTATGTTTTCGCCTTAGTTACTATTTGTTAAGAACCAAATATCAATATAGCCTAGAAAAACCTCAGAATAAGTACCCACCACCTTGAAAAAGAGAGAAACTCAGATAATAAGCCTCTTCGAGGGGGCAACCTCCTTATGCCCACATAAATGTAAAATTACAAGATGATTCAAAATGAAAATGTCTCCTTGGTATATATAGGAGACTAGGAGGTATAATTACAACTAATGGACTAAAGACGACATACATAAAATAACATTACTAATATAATATGCCCTAATTAAGGGGTAATCAGCCACTATTTAGGGCTTAACATGCCCCTCCCCTTGAGACAAGTGTTGTTCACAACGTTTGAGTAACTATGGATGCTTCTGTATAAAAGACTCATCTTCCCAAGTGGAATCTTCAGCCGATAGTTTCCTCCATTTAATGAGATACTCTGAAATGGATCTATTCGTCAGCTGGTGAATTCTTGTGTCAATGATGGCTTCAGATCCAATATGATTTTTCCTTCCTTGTCAAGTTATGGAAATATAGTTTGAACTGGGATCTTGTCACCTATAACCTTCTTTAAGCATGAAACATGGAAAACTGGGTGTACTCATGAAGATGCAGGCAAATCCAATTTGTATTCCATAGTACCAATCTTTTGCAACACCTTATAAGGGCCATAGTACTTTGGTGATAATTTATTATTCTTATTGGATTTCTTGAGGGACATCTGTTTGTATGGTTGTAGTCTTAAAAATACCCAATCCCCTACTTCAAAACTTCTTTCACTACAATGTTGATCTGCTTGTTGTTTCATATGATTTTGTGCCATGGTCAAGTTGTCCTTTAATATTTCGAGAACTTGTTGTTGATGCTCGATGTGATCTTGCATTGCTTGAACCTTAGATTTTTTGTTTAGAGAAGAAGTGATGGAAGGAGGTTGGTATCCATAGAGTGCCATAAATGGTGTCATTTTTGTTGTAGTATGAAAGGAAGTGTTATACCACCATTCTGCCAAGGGTAACCATTTGAACCATTGTGTTTGTTTATCAGAGACGAAGAAACGAAGGTAGCCTTCTAGACATTTGTTCACTATCTTGGTTTGTCCATCAGATTTAGGATGATAGGATGAGCTATGAGCCAATTGAGTACCCAAACAAGAATATAATTCTGTCCAAAAATGTCCAGTGAAGATGGGATCTCTGTCACTTACAATAATCTTTGGGTTGCCATGTAGCTTTTGAATTGTCTCCATGAATGTGGTGGAGACTATACTAGCTTTGAAGGGATGAGAGAGTGCACAAAAGTGTGCGTACTTGGTCAGTCTATCAATAATCACCATGATGACACTCCTTCCTTCAGACTTCGGTAACCCTCTGATGAAATCCATGGAAACCTCCTCCCAACGCTGACTTAGGATGGATAATGGTTGTAAAAGACCTGGGGTCTTAATTGTTTCCACCTTATTTTTTTGGCAAACAAAACATTCTGCCACAAACCTTTGAACATCATTTTTAAGGCCATCCCAAAAAAATTCCTTGTTGACCTTATTGTAGGTTTTTAAAAATCTCGAGTACCCTCCTATTGGAGAGGTGTGTAATTCCAATAGTACCTTTTGTTTGAGTTGGGATTTCTTACATAAATATAAGCGATATTTGTACCATAGTGAATCATTTTTCCATGTAAATGTATCTGATGTACTGGAATCCTCCTACAACCTTTGAATGAGAGTCCAGACTTTTTCGTCATTCTTCCATTCATCCCTTGCTTCTATTATCCAATCGGGTTGGATGATTGAGATAGCACAGAGAAAGACCTCAACATCTTCATCCTTCCTTGAGAGTGCATCTACCACAACATTTTTCTTCCCCTTTTTATAGACGATTTCAAAATCATAACCCAATATCTTGGTTACCCATTTTTTTTGTTCTTCTGAAAATAGTCTTTGTTCCAAAAAGTATTTAAGACAATCATGATCTGTTTTGACCTTGAAGTGCCTACCTATTAGGTAAGGACGCCATTTCTTCAATGCATGTAGTATTTCCATCATTTCCTTCTCATAAATGGGTTTGTGTAAGTCCCTTCCCTTGAGTGGTCAACTTTCAAAATCCAGAGGCCTTCCTTCTTGCATTAGAACAAGACCAATTCCATTTCTCGAGGCATCACATTCCAAAATAAAGGTTTTTGTGAAGTCTGGAGTGGTCAAGACAAGAGCTTTTCACATCACCTCTTTAAGTTTTTCAAAATCTTTAGTTGCCTCTAGAGTCCATGAAAATGCATCCTTCTTAGTTAGTGTCGTTAAAGGTGTTGTTATTCTTCCATTGTGTCAAACAAACTTGCGGTAGTAACCTGTCAAACCCAGAAATCCTCTAAGATTCTTCAATGATTTTGGAATTGACCAGTCCATCGTGGCCTTAATCTTGTTAGGGTCTACCTTGACACCTTCATGAGATACAATATGAGCCAAATACTCTACCTCCTTCACTCCAAAGAAACATTTGGATGGTTTGGCATATAGTTGTTGCTCCTTTAGTAGTTGTAGCACCTTGTCAACATGT